>JAODAL010033078.1:0-46028 GCA_025379985.1 Phyllomedusa bahiana | reverse complement strand
AAACAATAGAAAGAAAAATATAGATGCTTATACATAGAAGCATATACAGAACCTGTTTTTACAACCTTTGAATTATGGGAAACAACAGAAAGTGAGAATATTATGAAACCATCAGAATTTCTGTAGCATTTGTTTTGTCCTTTATGACGTCTCTTGGACAAAATATAGGGAATATGTGTGGAACTAGGTGCATCGAAGCAAATTTTTCACATTTTATTTTTCAGTGTCAAATGCGCCTGAATTTATGAAAGTGGTTTTTGTGCAATTATAAATGGTGTCTATATGTTTGCCGCATTATGGAACCTATTTGCATTAGTAATGCCCCAAACATGTATAAAGGCTATAGATAGGCTGGAAATAAGAGTAGTCATTAGAATAGCATGTCAGTGATAGAAACTATGGGACTGATCTTTCTTGGTGGACCACAGATCCCAGCAAGACCTGTGGTGTTCTGGCTCTTGCCGTATGTAGAATAAAGGGTGAGAGCAGCAAAAATAATTTAAATGTAATGTGTAAAAATTTAAAAATTTTTAAATCTGAAAACAACATTGTGGGTTATTTAAGGAAAATTAGTTTTAGATTCTTTTAAATTTTTAAAAATTTACTTTTATAGGAGATATTTTTATATTTTGGGATTTATATATTTTTTATTTAATTTTTTCGATATTTTTTTTTATTAAATTAAAAATAATTAAATTTTATATGTTTGACAGTTATCATAAATTACTTTTTTTTAAATTGCACTGATAGAAGTTGAGAAATATTGGACATTTTTGCCCCTTACAGCAAATCCAGCTCCACTGCGACTCCTCAGGCTCAGGCAGAGCACACTGAGATCGGTCTGTCTGTCCGAGCAGTAATGCGCCTAGTTTTACTGACCTGCATTCATATATGTGTCTAATATTACGAGTGTGGTGCGACACCCCCGGAACGCCCCCTCATGTTAGGTGCATTAGAAAGTGTCGAGTCTTACGAACAATGCGCCTAAGGCTATGTTCACACGGCTTATGTATTAATAATTAATTACGTTAGCAAATACGTTTCAAATAATGAACAATTAGATTAGCATTGATTCCAATGTAAAATACACCTTGTCGTTCACACGAGGCGTATTTCCGCGATGTATTTTCGCCATGTAAATACGATCGTAAAATTTAGTCTCCTGTCACTTATTGAGGCGTATTTCACGACATTAATCCCCATAGTAAAAAATGGGGAATGTATTTACGGCGCGAAATATGTGCCACACTTTGTGACACGTATTTAAAACGTATGATGTAATTAAGTCCGCAACTCCCCCCCGAAGGAAGCCGTGTGAACATAGCCTAACACATTCATTAGGTGCATTAGACATCGTAGCCCGCTCATTTAGGAGCATTTTATGCCAGAAAAGGGTGAAAAAACCCGATCATACAGGTCTCCCATAGTCTTTCATGGTCACATGAGACAAGAGACAGCGCCACTCTTGTCCATAGCCCATGTCTGGTATTGCAGCTCAACCTAATGATTAAACTGGATTTAGCTTCAATGCCAAACAATGTACAATTATACATTGTTCCTAGTATCTAATCTTGAAAAAACCCTTAAAACTTTTTTCCTTCACAAGTTCTGAAGTGAAAAAAGGAGACGGGAGATAAAATAGGTGTCTTATGGGACACATAGCAGAATCATTTTTCCCCACCCTTTGGACTCTGGAAAAGGACAAAAGCTAAGAAAGATATTTTGTTGGCATTTGTTTGGCCCTTTCTGATTCTCTTTAAAAAAATAGACTAAAGCTATGTTCACACGGCTTATTTCGGGGCGTATTTACGGACGTATTTACGTGAAAAATACGTCCCGAAATATGTTTCAAATAATGAACAATTTTAGATTAGCATTGTTTCCCATGTAAAATAAGCCTCGTCATTCACACGAGGCGTATTTTCGCGACGTATATGCGGGCGTAAATACGTCAGTAAATACGATCGTAAAATTAAGTCCCCTGTCACTTATTGAGGCGTATTTCGCAACATAAATCCCCATAGTAAAGAATGGGGATTGTATTTACGACGCGAAATACGCGCCACACTTTAGGGACACGTATTTAAAACGTATTTCGGGACGTATTTGGGGACGTAAAACCTCCGTAAATATTTCCCCGAAATAAGCCGTTGTGAACATAGCCTTAAACTAACTCTTTTGCCCATAGTAAGCCTATGGGCAAAAAAGTGAGTTGTAGACCTAAACAGGGTCATAAATGTGGCCCTAATGGTCTACCTTTAGCGCACAGCGAAACGCGCAGTGGGGCGCATGATTTCGCCTTCCCATCAGTCCCCTTTGGATTCTTTTTTCCTTCAGTTACATTATCCATATAAGGTCGGGTTTATACTGTCTTTATGTATGGTTAATTATGTGTAATCCTTACTAAGGGATATATGTATATTTCCTGTGATACCCTTCTTTGTATTGGATTCCTTTCTATATATAGATGGGGCGGGATGTTTTCATGCTTTCTTTGTAGTTCCATTGTCATTTTCTTTCTATTTTTAGTATGTATTTTGTATTGCCTAAATAAAGTAATAATTTTATAATGATTGTTTTGAGACCCTTTTTGTAATAGGTGTTTGTGCTTTGCTACAGGTCTCTTCGGTTAATGCAATATAGCCCTGTTAACGCTATAGGTGTTCAATAGCCTCTATGTTACTACGGATGGAAAACAGCTCATTAGGGCACGAAACGCGTCTTCCTATGTATTAAGTTTCTTTTTAATATTATCCTTGCGGAACATCTAGTGCTGTTTTCCATCCGTAGTAACGTAGAGGCAATAGATGAATACACATTGATCTACATTGTGATTTTCTACTGTCTCCCGGCTGGGCGGGACATACTACGGAACATACTGCAGCGGACTCCTATCATCTACCATCTGGTTAAAAACTTTTGTTAAGCTACAAGGAGTGTTGTGCCTCATTAAAGGTTTTGTCTCGCTACAAGGATTGCTGCTTTTTATGTTAAAGATCTTGTAGAAACAAGTAACTTTGCAATATATGTCCATTAACTGTGTCCTACCTGTTCTGAGATATTCCCTCTTATATGGGCTGCATCAGCTCCTCAGGTTGCTGTAGCTACAGACCTGTTTGGTCTATCCTGATAGGCTGCCAGTGCTGGTTGCTATAGCTACAGACCTATTCAAACTCTCATGATAGGCTGCCAGCACTGGTTGCTATAGCTACAGACCTGGCTTCTACTGCAGCCTAGTAAACACGCCCCTGAATTCAAAGTGAAACCAAGAAAACAGGACGGAGGTAAGCTGAATCAATGTAGTGAGACAACCCCTTTAAGCACAACTCCCGAAGGTTAGTATATAATATATGGTATACTAAAATTCCATATAGTAAAATCTTTTATTGCGCCAGTGTGCGCTGTCTTGTATGTCTTCCCTCCCCATTTTATACTCAAACAACACAATCAAGAAAGTAAACAGTACAGGGCGCTGCGTCATCATACAACATTTACATTTTGGACAACCCCCAAAGAGAATTGGCCCATTGCCCTGGAGACAAAAAATGTTTGCCTTAAAAATTCTTCTTCAATAATGTAGACAGAAACAAACAGATTGCTCAGATATATGACTGTGTCTCACACCTATTGACAGCTTCATTTCCTTACCCTGTCATTTTTATTTGCTGATGCAAGGAAGAGAAATATTCTGCACCAGATAACTCTGTAAATCACTGCGTGGCTGCACCATGACTCATAAAGCCTCATGCACTCCGACTGTAGATCAGAAAAAAATGGTTTTCTGATCTTAGCTAAAAGGACAATTAAAAAAAGAACAGAAGTATGGAAAAACATTTAAAAATTCATCTACCTGTCAGCTCAAGACAAACATCCATATAGACCTATGTGACTATTGTCTATAGAAAATAGGCTTCTGGGAGAGTGTCATAAGAGTGGGCTACTATCCTCTGGAAGAGTGCCATAAGGGTGGGCTACTATCCTCTGGAAGAGTGTCATAAGAGTGGGCTACTATCCTCTGGAAGAGTGCCATAAGGGTGGGCTACAATCCTCTGGAAGAGTGTCATAAGAGTGAACTACTATCCTCTGGAAGAGTGTCATAAGAGTGGGCTACTATCCTCTGGAAGAGTGCCATAAGCGTGGGCTACAATCCTCTGGAAGAGTGTCATAAGATTGGGCTACTATCCTCTGGAAGAGTGCCATAAGAGTGGGCTACTATCCTCTGGAAGAGTGCCATAAGGGTGGACTACTATCCTCTGGAAGAGTCGCATAAGAGTGGGCTACTATCCTCTGGAAGAGTGCCATAAGGGTGGCCTACTATCCTCTGGAAGAGTGTCATAAGAGTGGGCTACTATCCTCTGAAAGAGTGTCATAAGAGTGGGCTACTATCCTCTGAAAGAGTGCCATAAGGGTGGCCTACTATCCTCTGGAAGAGTGTCATAAGAGTGGGCTACTATCCTCTGGAAGAGTGTCATAAGAGTGGGCTCCTATCCTCTGGAAGAGTGCCAGAAGGGTGGGCTACAATCCTATGGAAGAGTGTCATAAGAGTGTGCTACTATCCTCTGGAAGAGTGCCATAAGGGTGGGCTACTATCCTCTGGAAGAGTGTCATAAGAGTGGGCTACTATCCTCTGGAAGAGTGCCAAAAGGGTGGGCTACAATCCTCTGGAAGAGTGTCATAAGAGTGGGCTACTATCCTCTGGAAGAGTGTCATAAGAGTGGGCTACTATCCTCTGGAAGAGTGCCATAAGAGTGGGCTACTATCCTCTGGAAGAGTGCCATAAGAGTGGGCTACTATCCTCTGGAAGAGTGCCATAAGAGTGGGCTAATATCCTCTGGAAGAGTGCCATAAGAGTGGGCTGCTATCCTCTGGAAGAGTGTCATAAGAGTGGGCTATTATCCTCTGGAAGAGTGCCATAAGAGTGGGCTGCTATCCTCTGGAAGAGTGCCATAAGAGTGGGATGCTATCCTCTGGAAGAGTTTCATAAGAGTGGGCTGCAATCCTCTGGAAGAGTCCCATAAGAGTGGGCTACTATCCTCTGGAAGAGTGCCATAAGAGTGGGCTACTATCCTCTGGAAGAGTGCAATAAGAGTGGGCTACTATCCTCTGGAAGAGTGCCATAAGAGTGGGCTGCTATCCTCTGGAAGAGTGCCATAAGAGTGGGCTACTATCCTCTGGAAGAGTGCCATAAGAGTGGGCTACTATCCTCTGGAAGAGTGTCATAAGAGTGGGCTACTATCCTCTGGAAGAGTGTCATAAGAGTGGAATATTGTCCTCAGGAAGAGTGTCATAAGAGTGGGCTACTATCCTCTGGAAGAGTGTCATAAGAGTGGAATATTGTCCTCAGGAAGAGTGTCATAAGAGTGGGCTACTGTCCTCAGGAAGAGTGCCATAAGAGTGGTATACTATCCTCTGGAAGAGTGCCATAAGAGTGGGCTACTATCCTCTGGAAGAGTGCCATAAGAGTGGGCTACTATCCTCTGGAAGAGTGCCATAAGAGTGGGCTACTATCCTCTGGAAGAGTGCCATAAGAGTGGGCTACTGTCCTCTGGAAGAGTGCCATAAGAGTGTAATATTGTCCTCAGGAAGAGTGCCATAAGAGTGTTATATTCTCCTCAGGAAGAGTGCCATAAGAGTTTAATATTTTCCTCAGTAAGAGTGACATAAGAGTGTAATATTGTCCTCAGGAAGAGTGCAATAAGAGTGTAATATTGTCCTCAGGAAGAGTGCAATAAGAGTGGACTACTGGATTCTAGAGCAGTGGCATATGAGTGGAATGTGGTCACTGAAAGTGTGACATAAGAGTGGACTATTGCCTTTGGAGGAGACATGTAAAAGTGGACTGTGGCATCTGGAAGAGTGTCATAACAGTGGGCTATCAGCATATGGAGAGAAGCCCCTGAAAGTGTGGGATAAAAGTGCAGTTTCGACACTGGAAGTGTAGCAGTGGATTATTGTTCTCTGGAAGAAGTGTGGAATTAGAGTGGACTGTAGCCTCTGGATGAGTGAGATAGGACACTGGAAAAGTGGCAAAAGAGAAGACTCTGGCCTCTTGAAAAGTGGCATAAGAATAGACGATCACCATCTGGAAGATTGACATAAGAGTGGACTGTGGGCCATGAGAGTGACATAACAAAGTACTGTGGCCTCTGGAAGAGTTTAATAAGAGTAGATCGTGGTCACTAAAAGAGTGAGCAATCAGCATCTGGAAGTGTAATAAGAGCATGCTATAGGCATCTGGAGGAGTAGCATAAGAGTTGTTAGTGGCCCATGAAAGAGTGGACTGTGGTCACTGGAAGTCTGGCATAAGAGTGGACTATGATCCTCTAGAAGTCTGGCATAAGAGTGGACTATGATTCTCTAGAAGACTGCCATAAGAGTGGACTATGGTCCTCTAGAAGGCTGCTATAAGAGTGGACTATTTGCATTAAAAATAAAAACGTTCTTTGACTTGTACATGAACATTTGAAGGAGAGGATCTCTTACAGGGTATAAGTAGGATGCAGGATTTTAATCCATTTAAGTTTTTTGTCAAGCATTATGACACCAAATATCAGCAGAGCTTCTCAGGCAGTTTCCCTATGGTATGGTAATTCTTCTGTCTGGGAGCACTGATCATTCCTAGTCATAATATTTCCAATTTTTTTTCCATAGGTATGATGATTGGCAACCAATCTTGTGTATGAGGTGAGCCTCTTCTAGTATCTTCAGGTACCCTCCCAACTGAAGCCTGTGGTTCATCTTCTTTAAGAGGTTTCTCAACTACTAGTTGTATGTTATTCTAAACAATGGACATTGCATCTACTCACCGGACTCCTTCATTCAGGTTGTAGAGTTCATGATCCTGCAGCCCCTTCTTCTGGAAGACGGAGATTACTCCATTCTGGATGCTGAAATGAAAATAAGAACCTCAGACCGATGTCCATTCTAGAAATTTGACACATTTAATACTGAAGAAGAAAACAGGTGAACTGAAGGTGAATTTTGCTGGAAAATAAAAGTTTATGGTGGATTTGCTTGAAACAGTGGGTAAAATCTACTATGGCCTTCATTTCAGTTCTTAAAGGAGTTGTCACTAAGCCTTTCCAGTATCCAAACCATTAAAGGAGTCGTACTGGATGATAACAATTTGGCTGCTTTCTAACAGAAACAGCACCACACCTGTCCATGGGTTGTGCCTGATATCACAGCTTGGCTCCAGTAGCATAAATGGGGCTAAGCTACAAAGTCCCACCCAAAGTGTGGACGGGCAGGGTACTATTTGTCTGTTTTTAGCAGCTGTACTCAGATTTTAATTAAGAAATATTGAAATACAAGGTGAGAACCAATAAAGTAACTTTAAAAGTAGCATGTTGGTTGTCATCTATTCTTCAATTTCACCAATTTTACCAGGGACATACACTTGGGGCCGCATGTATGAACCTGTTTAGGTCTAAAACTCACTTTTTTTGCCCATAGGGTACTATGGGCAAAAGAGTGAGTTTTAGACCTAAAAAGTTTCATACATGTGGCTCTAAGTGTATGTCCCTGGTAAAATTGGTGAAATTGAAGGATAGATGACAACCAACATGCTACTTTTTAAAATTTCCATTGCTTATAGTAGTGGTGCCCAACCTGTGGCTGTCCGGATGATGTGAAACTACCCATGCCTTATTAGGTGAAGACGATGAGATGCAAGTTGGGAGACCATAGGCTGAGAATAGTGGAAAATAGGGTTGCTTTTTATTTTTGAAAACCCAGTTTTGGCCATGATGAGGATCCAAGGATAAAGACAAATGATATCTTAGAAATCGTCAACTATTGGCCTGGTTGGGGAACATATGTTGGGAATCACTGTCATGTAGGTTTGTATTTGTTTTGGCCCAGTTTATGCAATATTAGGGACAAACGTCTGGAGAAAACTAGATTAAGGGCTTGTGTTTTTATGGTCTAGTACTGGACTGGTCGGGGACTACATCATGAGGATCACTTTGATATAGGGTTGTGTTTTTGGTACGCTAGTTTGGCCTAGTTTGAGATGAAGGGTTATGGACTATTGCAAATTATGCTTGTATTTGTAGTAGTTTAGTATTAGCTTGGTTGGGGACTACAGGTTTGGCACCACTGGAATATATAGTCATATTTTAGTGGCCAGGTTTTGGCCTTGATGAGGATCAAACGATTGAGACATAGGTATGTATTTTTAAAGGTCAAATATTGGCCTGGTTGGTAATAACTGTGCTATGGGTTTGCATTTGTTTAGGCCGGGTACAGGCAATGATGGGGCCAAAATGCTGGAGAAAACTGGAGAAATGGTTTGTGTTTTGATGGTCTAGTATTGACTTAGTTGGGGACCACATGATGGGGATCACTTTGATACAGGGTTGTTTTATTGGTACAGTACTATTTGCCTAGTTGGAGACCACAGATTAGGGACCACTGAAACAAGCTATTATTTTTGGTGGCCTACTATTTACTTACTTAGAGACCACAGGTTAGCGACCAAAGTAATTTAGGGTTATTTGGTGGCCTACTTTTAGGGCCAATGATACATAGCCGGAGCTCATAAGTCAGACCAATATTTGCCTTCGGTGACAACTTCAGTGACAACCAGAGAAAATTAAAATGAGTCAGAAATTAAACACTCAGACGGACGGGGAGCAGCGTCTTCAGAAGAGCCTGTAATATACATAAACTGAGGCTTTCAGACTGAGCTGAGATGTCTTCCTCAATAAGACGATGAAATGAAAGCCCAGATGATAATAATGCAGCAGAAAAGAGCAAGTCTGGGAACTGAGGCTGTTCTATGCGTGATAGACATATGAAACATAACATATCATTTACTGAGAGCCATCATCATCCCAGCTATTGATACTGAGCCTAAACAAAAAGGAACAGAATGCTATAGAATCGTACGCTAAAATACCATTTTCTTAAAGGACCTATAGTATATACAATCTCTTTCCAAATACTGTATGAGGGCATCTTAAGGAGAGTAACCAGGACCAGAACAGAGAGCTGCTGGACTCTAGTTTAAGATGACCATATTGTCCATAATAGAGGTCAATAAGTATTAATCTCTCTTTCCCTCCAAATTAGCTAGCAGTGGAACTAACAGCGATCATCCTTTCACTAATCACTAATTTTAGAAACGGAAAATTTTATGTAACGGGCAACTGTATTAAACATGGATGGCCTGGGGCCGCCAAAGTGAAAACTTATAGTGAAAACTTATAACATCTATGCTTTATCTCACAGAGAATGGATCCCCAGTTGGATACTGTCCTCTATGACATGTGATGTCATACAGACATACGGACTGGGGTTGTAATATTGAACCCCAAGCTGATAAAAGGTCTATTTTTTGAGAAGTAAAAAAAATTAACAGCACTTGTATTTATTAATTTACTTTATTTTACAGATCAAATAACTAAAAAAACAGAATCACGGGCTCCATTCAAATAGATACAAATCCAACTGATGTTATGGTCCCAATGGGACCTTTATCAATAGATCATTTCCTAAATCAACTAAGCTCCTGTTGGTTTGACTATGTCCAACATAAGAAAATCATCTGTTGATAAAGGTCCCATTAAAATGCAGCCCTTTATGACATCCATGTGAAGTAATAGAACATATAGATCTTGGTTGTAAAGGTAAACCCCAAGATGAGAAAATGTCTATTCACGGAGAAGTAGAAAACTCATTTGCACTTCCATTTATTCATATACTTTATTTTACAGAATAAGTAACCAAATAAGAGAGCACATGCTCTATTCAAGCAGATCCAAATGCAATGGACATTTCAGTCCCTATGGGACCTTTATCAATAGATCATTTACTTACTAACCAGGCTCCTGTTGGTCTGACTACATCCAAGACAAAAATATGATCTGTTGATAAAGGTCCTATTGGGACCAAAACATTCATTGAATTTGGATCTATTTGAATGGAGCCTGTGTTTTATTTTTTGGTTGTTTAATAAATGGAAGTGCTGTTGAGTTTTCTACTTCTCAGTGAGTAGACTATTTATTAGCTTGGGGTTCATCATTACAACTTCAATCCATACAGTGGCCTAGTTGGTAAGGAAATGATCTGTTGATAAAGGTCCCATTGGGACATTGATGTCATAGAGCGGAGCATCCCAATGGAACCCAAAGGGACCTTTATCGCCAGATTATTTTCTTATGTTGCCTAAGGAAATAATCTATTAATAAAGGCAGTATTGGGACTGAAACGTCAATTAGATTTGGATGTATTTGAATAGAGCCTGTGTTTTATTTTTTGGTTGCTTAATAAATGGAAGTGCCATTGAGTTTTCTACTTCTCAGTGAAAAGACCATTAATTAGCTTGGGGTTCATCATTACAACCCCAATCCATATGTTCTATTATATCACATAGATGTAACAGATCATTATCTTATGTAGTCAAACCAACAGGAGCCTAGTTGGTAAGGAAATGATCTGCTGATAAAGGTCCTATTGGGACCGAAACGTTCATTAAATTTGGAACTATTCGAATGGAGCCTGTGTTTTATTTTTTGGTTACTTACAAATGGAAGTGTTGTTGAATTTTCTACTTCTCAGTGAATAGACCATTTATTAGCTTGGGGTTCATCATTACAACCTCAATCCATATGTTCTTTTACATCACATGTAACAGATCATTTTCTTGTTGGATGTAGTCTAACCAACAGGAGTCTAGTTGGTAAGGAAATTATCTGTTGATAAAGGTCCCATTGGGACATTGATGTCATAGGGGGCAGCATCCCAATGCAACCCAAAGGGACCTTTATCAATAGATTATTTCCTTATGTTGGATGTACTAAAATCTACAGGAGCCTAAGGAAATCATCTATTAATAAAGACAGAATTGAGACTGAAATGTCCATTTGAATTAGATCAATTTGAGTGGAGCCTGTGTTTCAATTTTTTGGTTACTTACAAATTGAAGTGTCGTTGAATTTTCTACTTCACAGTGAACAGATCATTTATTAGCTTGGGGTTCATCACTACAACCTCAATCCATAAGTTCTTTTACATAACATAGGTGTAACCGATCATTTTCTTATGTTGGATGTAGTCAAACCAACAGGAGCCTAATTGGTAAGGAAATGAACTGTTGATAAAGGTCACATTGGGACATTGATGTCATAGAGGGCAACATCCCAATGGAACCCAAAAGGACCTTTATCAATAGATTATTTCCTTTCTAACTAGGCCCATGTTAGTTTGACTACATCCAAGACAAGAAAATTATCTGTTGATAAAGGTCCTATTGGGACTGAAACGTTCATTGGATTTCGATCTATTTGAATGGAGCCTGTGTTTTACTTTTTGATTGCTTAATAAATGGAAGTGCCGTTGAGTTTTCTACTTCTCAGTGAATATCTTGAGGTTCATCATTACAACCTCAATCCATATGTTCTATTACATCACATAGATTTAACAGATCATTTTCTTATGTTGGATGCAGTCAAACCAACAGGAGCCTAGTTGGTAAGAAAATGATCTGTTGATAAAGGTCCCATTGGGACATTGATGTCATAGATGGAAGAATCCCAATGGAACCCAAAGGGACCTTTATCAATAGATTATTTCCTTATGTTGGATGTACTAAAATCTACAGTAGCCTAAGGAAATCATCTATTAATAAAGACAGTATTGAGAGTGAAACGTCCATTGGATTTGGATCTATTTGAATGGAGCCTGAGTTCTATTTTTTGGTTAATTGATCTGCAAAATAAAGTATTTGACTACATGGAAGTTCCGTCAAATTTTCTACTATTGTGATTTGGACCTGATGGTTCTTTAATTGGTTCCCAATGGACGAGTAGTTTCTATGCAGAGTGTGGGATCAAAGATTTAATCTAATCACTGAGAAATGGTAATTCCTCTGAAGAGATACTATTGTGACTCCGCAACACCACTCCTCTAGAAAGGGCCTCCCTAGTGATCAACTAATTTCCACTGGGCTGGATCCTAGAAGCTTTGATTAGGCATTGAATGGCCAATGCAAAACAAGAAGAGGTTAATGCTTTCAGGGTGGCAACCATTATACCCAGTGACCTTTCTGGCTTATAGACCAGAGTCCTGACCCTCTACTACGAAGTCCATATGTTCTTAAATTGTCTTACTGAGACAACCCCTTTAAAGCCTAATCCTATCCAAAAGTATGTAAAAAGCTGTTGTGGGAATGTTTGGTATGATCCTCCAACTGAAAAGTTGTTGATCACTTATGATTTGGTTTTTCTAAAAAAAAAAAAAAAAAAAAAAAAAGATCTTATTTTATTACTTAAATAAAATAAAATCATAAATAAAAGTAAATAAAATCATTCAAAGCCACCAGCTCTGAATTGTTAGGACCTTTGCAAATATCTACTTATATCTCATCAATTTCACATTATAAAGTAATGGATCTCTAGAGTAGAAACTTAAAAGGGTTTTCTCACCATGAAGTTTCACAGAGCCACAGCCAGCTTCGGACTCACACTTCCTGGTAAGGCTGTGGGTGGTTCTGTAGCAGTGATTAGCACATCAGCTCTGCTGTTCCTAGCTACTCCTTTTACATGTGACATGACATGACTGCAGGAGAGTTATACAAATTAATACAAGGCTGCAGAGCTCTAAGGGGGAAAGCTTGTCATTTAACTAGGTAAGCAAAGTCTGTTGCTAGAGAAAAGAGTCTGCAGGGAGTGACTCATCAGGGTCGAAATGACTGATTGATAGCAGCTTGGATCAATCAGGTAAGAGACGGTCAGAGGAGAGAGGTGGTCAATAACCTAGAGAAACTTGTGTACTCTAAGACAAGATAAAATCTTCTTTAGCTCCTGACCAAAGCAAAATGAAAAGAGCAATGTATTTGGTAATAGCCTTCATTAACATTTCCCTACATGTTAAAAGCAAATCGTTGGGGTGAGAAAATCCCCTTAAGAAGACAACTAATTTGAGGACCAATTTATGGTAAGGGTTTTGGTTGTATCACCATTCCCCACAGCATTAACAGACTGTGAGATGAATGTTTGAATGAGACTCCTGACTGCAAAGCATCATGGCCGAGAATATGAGGATCATGAAACAAGGGGCAATGCCCATGCTAGTGAAAAGGTTGCAATGAGCTGTGATGATTGCATGAAGCCTCCTACCAGTCACAGACGCGTGGCAGGAGTCGTTGGGCAGCTCGGGCCTTATACTTCTGCTTTCTTTCATTATCCATCTTCTCTGACTTATAACCACATCTTAGTTTGGAACTATATAATAAGCATTAGCCTAAGAAAAAACAGATTCACTTATGTCATCTCCTTAAAATTCCATTTCCAAACGAGCCGATGGAAGACGGCAACGATGGTGGCGATGGTGAACAGAATGGTCATGGTTTTTACATGCGAAAAAGATTTCTACTTAATTACATAATCCTGAGACACTGAAGATCTTCTAGTCATCCCGCCATCTAGTAACCGACCTCACCCTGCCATTTCTTTCTCAGTGTGTGGCACCACCATAACTCCTAGGCAGCAAGCCTGCTGTCTTGGGGTCATACGTTATTCCGATCTGACCTTCACCCCATATATCCAATCCCTTGCCCGCTCCTGTCACCTGCACCTCAAGAACATCTCCAGAATCCGTCCTTTTCTTACTGTGAAAACAACTCAAATGCTCATTGTTGCTCTTACTCTTTCTCATCTTGACTACTGTAACTCCTTGCTTATCGGTCTCCCTCTCTGCAAACTCTCCCCTCTCCAATCTATCCTGAATGCAGATGCCAGGCTCATCTTTCTCTCCAGCTGCTATACTGATGCCTCTACCCGGTGTCAGTCACTGCACTGGCTGCTCATTCAGTACAGAATACAAGATAAACTCATCACTCTCACCCATAAAGCTCTCCACAGTGCTACACCCCCATACATATCCTCCCTTATCTTTGTCTACCACCCTACCCGCTCTCTCCGCTCTGTTGATCAGATTCCATTCCTCAATCATCAGAACCTCCCATGCCCGTCTCCAAGATTTCGCAGGTGCTGCACCAGTTCTCTGGAACATGCTACCGCGGAGGAATAGGCCCACTCACAACCCTCATAGTTTTAAGAGGGCCCTGAGAATACATCTTCTCAGTCTGGCCTACCAAGATCCTTAAAGGCTACCCCCCCCCCCCCCCTCACTCTCTAGCACACTCATTTTCGGCACTTATCTGTATATAGATGTACTGTCAGGGTGGCAGGTTCATCCAAATTCTACATAAAACAACCCCATATTTATGTCACATGGCTGGACCATTGTAAACCTAGCACTTCTGACCGTTCGTCTCTACCGTACACGCTAATAGATTGTAAGCTCTTGCGAGCAGGGACCTCATACCTTGTGTCTCATCTGTAAGTAGCTTTTCAATGTGTAATGTATTTTTGTCTGTACCTACACCCTCCAAATTGTAAAGTGCTGCGGAATATGTTGGCGCCATAGAAATAAAGGTTATTATTAATTAATCCACTACCCGAACCAGCCACCAAAATGCCAATGAAAGCCCCCCAAATGCCCAAGAACACCCAGACTCCTCCTAAATTCTGCCATTATGTAACTGACCCCCATCCCTTATACGAGGACTGTTGGCATCTTTGTAACTGTATAGTATGGCCCACATGTTCTAGATCAGGGGTGCCAAACTCAAGCCCACAGGCCAAATCTGGCCAGCAGTGTAATTATATTTGGCCCACAAGTAATGACCAGGTAGTGTACAGAGCAGAGGAAGAAGCTACGAGCTGACATTATTCTGCTCTCACTCAACCCCTTACCCTGCATAGAGCAGAGAAGGGAGAACATGGCTGGAGAAACAACTCAGACAGCAGAGTGACTGATAAGGCAAACAGGGAGAAACGTAGATCTGGAGTCTCAACCGGTATCTTAACTATTCCAGCTCCTTATCAGCCCCAGCATCTCTGCAGGCAGCAGGGTACTCCAAACAGCAGATAAGAAGCACTGTGAAGACCACAGGACACAGTGAGTTAACTGACTGCAGTCCGTACAAAGAAAGTGGGTACTGGACTGTTCCTCTGATCTCAAGAGAGAATCAGGACACAAGGCAGTGGGGGAGAAAAGGACGTAAGGTAAAAGACAGGGTTCTGTCATGCCGCAGCAACACAGAAGGGGATGAGCAGCAGGACGTCTTTCATCTCCCACATAAAGCAAGTGCGTACTTCCAAAGCACGGGGGGAGGAGGGGGGGGAGTTGGGTCCTGGCCGGTCCCATTCACATACATTGTCAGCGCCGCGTGAGCGCTGTGAAAAATTGACATGTCAATTCTCTTTGGGTTCCAGAGGTGGGATCTGCACCGATCAGACTTTGATGACATATCCTATTGATATGCCATTGATGTCTATGGTGGGAACACCCTTTTAATGATTTATTCATACATGAGGTAAGCCACTGCCATAGGTGCCTGAAAGCAGATTATACCTCTTTAACCACTGAGAACACATGCACTCTCCGGTTGGGTGCTATGGGGCCCACGTTAAGGAGGAATATCTATCGGCCCAATGATTATCCAGCTGACGGCTCTGTAGGGTGCAAGGCCATCTTTAGTGGGGAACAAGCCAAGAAGTTAACCATACCTCTAAAGAAGCCCAGAAGGTGTGTAGGTAGTAAAGGTTAACTGAGCCATATGTCAACACGGAACAAAACGTGATAGGAGAAGTGAATAATTCAGCTTTAACCTTTGAAACCTTACACCATCTCTTCCCCGTCCAAGATATGATTAGTTTATATTGATGAAATCCCGTGATCTCACAGTCAGAGACCTTCAATAACAAAATGTTAGCTTTGCGATCAAAGTTTATTTCCTTCGGACAATTAAATTAGGATGAAAACCAAGAAGATTAAGATCTTGAGAGCTAATGTTCTAGTTCGCAGCCAATGGGAGTAAGCAGGAGATTAATTGCAAGGATGCGGCCAATGTCAGGGGAGGACCCATAGATCTCTAAGCTCTAGGAGACGGAATTAGTGACGTCACCACAGAAGTGGGGGCAGAGTGGACAGTAAATGGCTCCACTAAGAGCTTCAGAGAAGGGTCAACAGCTGAAGGCCTTGTCATAGACATGGGCCTGAAAAAGGAACTATGGGCCCAACCATTGGGATAACTACATTATCTGCAAGGATGCGGCCAATATCAGGGGAGAAGTCACAGATCTCTAAGCTCTAGGGGACAGAATTAGGGACGTCACCACAGAAGTGGGGGCAGAGTGGAAAGTAATTGGCTCCACTGAGATCTTCAAGGAAGGGTCCACAGCTGAAGGCCTTGTCATAGACATGGGCCTGAAGAAGGAACTATGGGCCCAACCATTAGGATAACTACATTATCGGCAAGGATGCGGCCAATATCGGGGGAGAACTCACAGATCTCTAAGCTCTAGGGGACAGAATTAGTGACGTCACTACAGAAGTGGGGGCAGAGTGGAAAGTAATTGGCTCCACTGAGACCTTCAAGGAAGGGTCCACAGCTGAATACCTTGGCATAGACATGGGACTTAAGAAGGACCCAACCATTGGGACAACTACAAGGCTGGGTGGCATAGCAGCTCCGATTGGACCCAGAACCTAAAGAACTCAAGAAAGGGAGAAAAAGAAACAGGTCACGTGGAGACCAACTTTACTACTGAAGGAAAAGGGAGGGAGCCTTTTAAGTTATGCTATGAAACCACATGGTTATTTGTTACGCCTTACAGACCAATTCATCCTGAAAACTTGGAGGAGGAATAAGGGTATGAATGAGACTATTGGTTTTAGAAAGGTGGTTTAGGTTTTTTTAATTTTTGAAAGCCCTAGTACATGCTATCTCCAAAGTACACAAAATGTGGTCTATGGCAAGACGTCTTCAAAACAAGATGGGCCCCCACAAACTTTCTCTAACCCACAAGCCAGAAAATCCCGTGAGAGTCAAACACCGATTGGCCACCCTTTACTGAAGCTTACAGAAAGCCAATCTTCCACCAGGGCTGCCCCTTCCCTCCAGCGTCCACCAAAGAGTCTACAGAGGAAGGGCCACACACCCTCCCTAGACCTTCAGTAGGGTCTTTCGAAAGTAAAATAAGGTAAGATCCAAGATACAAACATGTGGACAGTAAAATCACAGTGACATCAATGAAAGAAATATGCATCACGAAGACTGTCCGGACTCCCAACCGGAATAACATAATATTTTAATACTGCGTAGCCAGAAGACCTAAGCAAACAAAGGTGAGTAAGTTTAGGTGTAAAAGAGGAGTACATGCAACATGCTGTCAATTCAGTGGGTACCCACCCTGGAGGGTTCAAGCATCTCACGGTCCCCATCCTGGGGAACTTGTGCACCCTAGTTTTTTAAATGACGGCCCATATGGCTTCTATAGAGAGGCCTGGGTAGCCATTTGTGTATACCCTAAGTGTATACGTGTGTATGGTGCCGGGACTCTTCGGCGCCATCTATTGGATGTAGCGTTCCTCAATTTACATCTGGCTCACTCAGCCTATCAATGTGAATGGAATTACTGTCAACCAGAAATTCATCTGCAGACAGCTGTTTCATGGTGTTTGTCCCTCATCAGTGCAGAGTAGAGTACTGGTTGGCCAGGTGAGAGGCTCCAGGGGTAGCTCTAAAGGGGTAATGTGCCTCATGAGGGAGAAGCACCAAGTAGATGTGTGGATCTTTACTAATCCAGCACAAAATGCTAAAATACTGCCCCCTATGGAAAAAAGTAGGAATCTAAACAAGCAGCAGAATGTTCATATGTGAATGGAGTTGCCCTTTAAGTCATTGTTTTTTGCCATCTAATCCACTGGATCCTGCTCTGGTCATGAATGTTGGGTGTTTTACTTCAGTACTAACCGCTGACTGTTGTTTTAGCAATTTATCTGCATCTTCCAAATGAATCACTTTCCTGCTACGCACTTACATAATTGAAACCGTCAGTTCTGATGGCGCAATGATAGACGACGTTAGTGAATCAAACAGAAAATGTCTGAAAACCCTGGCAGCCTCTGTAACACAGGGAGCACTGAATCACTGTCAGCCGCTCGCCTCCATCTCATTAACCCTTTCAAGTCCTTCCAGAATCTGCAACACAATAGAGACCTTTGTCTCCAGTCTATCAGTGACACAGTATGTAAACATATATACCGCATATACTCGAGCATAAGCCAGGTTTTTCAGCACAAAAAATGTGCTTCGGCTTATACTTGAGTCATTGTCGGCGGGGATCTCTTCAGCTGTATGCGCCTCCTCTGGGAGCGCATACAGCTGACACTCGAGTCACCTATCGGCGAAGAAGGGTCTGCTGACAATTAAGTAGACTGCTCAGCAATCAGCTGTAATCTTTGTCTGAAATCTGAAGGCAAGTGTATAATTTTTCTGCAGAGCCAACACAGGAGAAATTAGGCATTACACAAATCTATGGGCAGGCAGTTATACTTGGACCTCCAGAATGAAGAAATACCCACTGACGCCACTAAACATGCTATCTAATTGATGGAGGTCTTAAATAAAGGACTCTTACAATTGACTCAAAATTTCCTATACTGGGTTCAGATCAGTCTTTAAGGGAGGATGTACAACCTAGAAGAAGTAAGCTAAGCAGGTTGGGGTAATTTTGGTATACAGGCTACTCAGGCAGGGAAGATCTACCATTTGGAGATAACGGTTCTCACTTTGGTTTCATGGCATCCCAAAACCTTAAAAGGGTTTCCCAATATAGACAATAATGGCATACTCACTAGAATATGCCATCAGTGTCTGATAGCTGCAGGTCCCGCTGCTTGGCTATACTCAGAACTCCCATTCATGTTTATTTGAGAGTCCCAACCACCTCTCTGTTCAAAATGGAGAAGTTTCAGGGCTCGTTAAAGGAGATAGGTCCATATCCCAGAGGTGGGACCCAGACCTATCAGACAATGATGGCATATTCTAGCGATATGTCATCACTGTCTAAAGTGGGACAACCCCTTTAACCGCGGCTTTATAAGTCTTCCTATTCTGGTAAGCCTCAGCAGCTTGTTTTTTTTTATCGTTTTGGGATTTTCTTGAATCATAAGTGTTTTTTAAAAACTTTTGAGGATGGTGCAAAACATCTTCCATAGCTAATGCCCATCAATGGGAGTTGGCTGGCACCCCAACCCGTCACTACAAAGAAGCTCTTCAGATTGTTGTGTTGATACAACCTCACATGGGTGTAACAATTGTGGACCTTAAAGGGGTATTCCTATCTTGTATATTTATGGCATATCCAAAGGATATTCCATGAGTGTTTGATAGGTCACGGTCTCATAGAGGCTCATATTGTGCTATGACTAAGAATTTTGCAGTTCGAAATGCATAAGCGCCTCTGGAATGTGTGTATTTTATGGATAGAATGAAATAAAGGTTTTCACGTATTTTATGTGAATTTATCTGGCTGGATATCGTATACTCTTCTGGATACCATACACTTTATAGAGAAAGTGGTCCCTGCAAGATCCTTCAGCTGCTAGTAAAATGTTGGGTGAGCTTGCTACTTGTATTGTCTTCTCATAGGCGCTACCTGGATCTATCTTCAAAACAGGGGTTGCGTTCTTATTCTTTCCCTGCAGTAAAATGCGAGATAGCCACACATGTGTGATCTTCAATGGGAGTTCTGTGCCCAGTTTACTTGTGTACTTGGAACCTCCAAAGAAATATAGAGAGCCGCGCATGCGCGGTCTCCCCTCTGTTCACTGCACTCACAGCAAGAACGAGAATGGGGTCTTAGGAGACTTGTTCTTGAGATGAGCGGTGGGACCTGCATCTGTTAGACATTTATGTCTTGTGGATATGTCATAAATGAGATAAGAGCCCCCGTTAAGGTGTCCATATGTCCATACCCCTTTAATACTGTGGGGCTCACAACTGTTCCCTCCATACGACAAGGGTGCATGTGTTTTCAATGAGGAGAGGAAAAAAAGCTGCTGCTAGACACCTCTGTTGGTATCTAATTTCTAAGGAGAACAAAGGATCGGGTCTTGAACCTCCTTTCAACCACCATCATATTTTGGGGAATATTCGGCAGCCCCCCATCACATTAGGTAATTGCCCATTGCCGAAACTCTCCAAAGAAGGGCCAAAGCAGGATAAAAAACTTCAAATCCAAAAATCATCCCACCCTTAAAATATAACTTTTATCATTACCAAGCCATAAAAAGATTATTTAAGGCAATGTAGCAATATAAAGACATCAATGATAGACTAAAAAAGACTAAGTTCAAAGAATTAAAAAAAAAAAATCCAGATACTGTATGTCCCCTATATATATCAGGTAAGTGCACCGGGTACAGTAAGAGGTGCACCAAAGTGAATATAATAGTATAGATCTAAATGTCCCTATCAAAAGAGCTGTACCTCAAAAAGAACCTCAGCGGAGTAACTGTCCCGACAGGGACGACCCCGCAAAAGCTAGTATAGCCTTGGTAATGTCACTTAACTAGGTATATTAAATTATTTGTTCAAAAGATGGAGGCAATTAGATATATACAGGAGACTTACTAGTATCTCAGGCTGTGGGTGGTTCTATAGCAGTGATTAGCATTTTTAGCTTCTCTGTAAGTAACTGAGCTGATACACTGACAAGTGCAGGTGATGTTATCTCTTAAGTAAACAAAAAGTATATGCGTTGTGAGGACTGAAAACAATGGCTTATCTGTGAACTTGTTAAGAGATATTAGTTTGCTCCGGGCTAAGCCTTCCGTCCGTGGTGACGTCACCCCCTGCACTCTCAGCAAATCAGAGTTATGGTCAGGGAACCAAAGAAACCTGTCTGCACTCGGAGCACATAAAATGTCTCTTGTCTTATGACTAAAGAAAAATCTATTGACCAATGTATTTAGAAAGTCTTCAATAACTTGTCCCTTCACATTGAACACTAGTCTTTGTAGTAAGCCAACCCCTTTAAAGAGGACCTGTGACATCTGTTCTAGTAAATCCGTGCGTTCCCTGTGATACAACAATATCTAATCAATCTTTGTTGATCTGTTCTTCTGTTACTCCTCCTACTAATATGTTCCCATGTTCAAAGGGGCGTGTATCTGCACACACTGTCGGCACCGACTGGATAAATTCAGACTGTGCAGGGACACGCCACCAATTGGTAACACCCAGCTGACAGATTCTGTTCGAAATTTCTAGGAGGGATAACAGAGGAACAACACAACCCAGAGTTGTAAGAGAAGATTCTCCAGAATTGTTATTTCACAGGGAACACAAGTAGGTAAAGGGGTGTTCCTGTTATTTATTACACTCTTTACTCCACTCACCTGTACTCGGAACTCCCATAGAAGAGAATGGAGGAAACTCCACTCACCAGTACTCGGAACTCCCATAGAACAGAATGGAGGACACTCCGCTCACCTGTACTTGGAACTCCCATAGAACAGAATGGAGAGCACTCCACTCGCCTGTACTCGGAACTCCCATAGAACAGAATGGAGGACACTCCGCTCACCTCTACTCAGAACTCAGAATTTTTTTAAGGTGTATAGGGGTCTTAATTCGTCCTCCAGGTGAGGTACAATATATAGTACAGTCAGGCTTGGACTGGGCCGCCGGGGGATCGGTGAATCCCCCGGTAGGCTTCAAGCCCCTGTGGGCCCCGGAGGCAGTCCCCGGCTCCTGGGGCCGCGCGGTGTCAGCGGAGCAGAGCGCCGCTAGCGCTCGGCTCCGCTTTACTCACTGGCAGGCTTAAAGCATTAGGCCTTAAGCCTGCCAGGCGCGGGCTTCTTATGGTGACGTAGGCGGCGCTGTGGCGTCACATCACAGCGCCGCCTATGCCGGGCGCCACCAGAAGCCAGCGGCAGCACGGAGTGAGCAGGAGTGTCCGGGAGTGGCCAGGAGCGGGAGTGAGGTAAGTGGTAGTTTTTTTTGTTTTTTTTAAACGGCCTACTGGGGACCCTGGCTGAATATAAGGGGGGCCCTGGCTGGTTAAAGGGGGCCCTGTCTGACTATAAGGGGGGCCCTGGCTGGCTAAAAGGGGGCCCTGGCTGGCTAAAAGGGGGCCCTGGCTGGCTTAAAGGGGGCCTTGACTGGCTACAAACTGGCTAAAGGGGGCCCTGACTGGCTACAAACTAGCTAAAGGGGGCCCTGACTGGCTATAAACTAGCTAAAGGAGGCCCCTAACTGCCTGTGTACTACTTCAAGGGAAGCTCTGTCTGTATACTACCTAAAGGGGGTCCCTATCTGCTTGCAGCCTATATAAAGCCCTAACTACCTACACCTTACCTAACTGGGGACAACCACCTACCTACAAGCCTAACTGGAGTCCACCAACCTAACTGTAGCCTATCACCTTGCCTAACTGGGGGCTGTTTACCTACCCACCTATGGCTAGGTACCCATCAACCTACCTGGGGCTGGCCTACCAACTTATCCAGCGGGGGTCTACCTACCTAAATAGGGCCTAGCCCATTTGCCTACCTACCTAGGGTCTTGCCTACCTACCTGGTAATATAATTGAGAGGGCAGCAGCCCATAGTTGTAGCATTATCTCCAGGGGGTTAGTCCTCTCCCCACCCTCCAACCCCTTAGGAAACTAGGCCTCTAAGTTATGGCTTGTACCCGCTCTCCCACCCCTGGGAAGTTTGTACAGAGGTGGGAATAGGTAAAGAGGTGCTGGAAAATTGAGGATTCTAAGATATTTGTGTGTAATTTCTGCAGGGATGAGTTGTGTCCGGGACAAGTCATCATGGCGGTGTGGAACGGATGCAGAAGAAAAGGGAATAAGAACGACTCATGAGAGAAGAGAACGACGCATCAGACGTCTCCGGTGAGTCTCTGATTTCAGGAGTTATTTTACTTCTATACTGGATCAGTGCTGTATTCACTGTAATGTGACCTGAGCTGGTGTCTGACCTATATGTGGTCTCTATATGGCGGTGTTGTAGGTTATACCTGAGCTGGTGTCTGACCTCTATGTGGTCTCTATATGGCGGTGTTGTAGGTTACACCTGAGCTGGTGTCTGACCTTTATGTGGTCTCTATATGGCGGTGTTGTAGGTTATACCTGAGCTGGTGTCTGATCTCTTTTGTGATCCTTAAATGGCGGTGTTTTTAGGTTATACCTGAGCTGGTGTCTGATCTCTATTTTGGTCTCTATATGGCGTGTTGTGGTTATACCTGAGCTGGGTTCTGACCTCTTTTGTCGTCTCTATATGGCGATTTTGTAGGTTATACCTGGGATGGTGTCTAAACCTCTTATGTGGTCTCTATATGGAGGGTTGTAGGTTATCCTGAGCTGGTGTCTGATCTCTATGTGGTCTCTATATGGTGGTGTGTAGGTTATACCTGAGCTGGTGTCTGACTCTATGTGGTCTCTATATGGTGGTGTGTAGGTTATCCCTGAGCTGGTGTTGACCCTCTATGTGGTCTTTTATATGGTGGTGCTGTGGGTTATTCCCTGAGCTGGTATCTGCCCTCTATGTGGTCTCATTATGGCGGTGTTGTGGTTTATACCTGAGCTGGTGTCTGACCTCTATGTTCGTCTTCTATATAGTGGTGTTGTAGGTTATCCCTGAGCTGGTGTCTGACCTTATGTGGTCTCTATATGGTGGTGTTGTAGGTTATACCTGGTGGTGTCTGATCCTCTATGTGGTCGCAATATGGCGGTGTTGTAGGTTATACCGGCACGAGTATAGTGGCAGCATACATGTGTCCCTGATAATAAAAGTGAGGGAACACCTGACCCTGTGATAGGAGTTTCACTTTTACTTTCTTGCTTGTGTTTATTTTAGAAGGTGGTGAGGTGCATGACCAAGGGAAACGTGGAGGAGAATATTGTATGTGGGTGGAGGTGGATATTGTATGTGGGTGGAGGGAATATTGTATGTGGGTGGAGGTGGGATATTGTATGTGGGTGGAGGAAGAATATTGTATGTGGGTGGGGGGGGATATTGTATGTGGGTGGAGGGGGATATGGATGGAGCTACTTAGCCCTGTGTCTATGATATGTTAGACAGACAGACTTGTGAGACAGATATGTTACTCACTTGGGGCCACATGTATGAAAACTGTTTTGGTCTAAAACCCCACTTTTTCCCATAGAAGCTATGGGGAAAAAAGTGGTTTCAGACCAAAACAGTTTCATACATGTGGCCCTTGGTTTTGTGAACTACACCATACAGTTCTGTTTTGCACACTGTATTATGTGGTAAAATGGACGCATTTATGTCCGAGAGGCCGGTAATATTTTCATGTACAGTAGGGTGGGCCCCCAAGATCAACTCCCCTGTGGGCCCCAGACCCCCCAGTCCGACACTGAGTACAGTTTAGGTTAAACATGGGCTCATTGATGGACAAATAAGACAAATATGCAAGAACTGGAGTTATCTAGAAGCGGGCACCTGCTGGATTTGTGTTGGTCTTCTTGGAGATTTGCACCCTATATGAACTCCATTGACCGGAGTCCTTTGAACCTGGATCCTGAATAAAATCTCTATTTTATACCCTATTTTGGACCCAACTCATGTTCTCCCTCTCGGCTATTCCTGTTTTAAGCTTCACGTCTCCTCACAAGCTACACGTTTCGGCTAGGACTGGGTTACAGCCTTAGAAGCGGAGAAGTAGCCAGGAGTATCAACCTTGTCTGCAATCTTAAGAAAACAGCTTCTCTCCACGTATGGATTAACTCATAAAGCCTATAAGTTCACCTCTTTAATCAAGTCTGGAAAGCTGAGTCTTGACATTCCTCCAAGCCAGCGACAAGGAAGGCTGATATAAGCCTTAGTATAAATGAATTAGTTGTTGCTCTGTTTGTGAGAGGGGGGGGAGGGAGGAGGAGCAGCTATTCGTGAAACGCGTTTCATTACATATTTATACATGAGACAATAGCGATTGCATTGGTGAGGGGCAAAGGCAATGGACTGATGGTCAGGAATAGGAAAGGGAGACGAGCTCTTAAAAACTGAGGTTTGTATATTTACAGGGGGGCATTAAGGCATTGTCATCCCATGATTGACAGCTGCACCTCCTCTCACAAGATCAAAGAAACCTCATCTGGTAGAAGTCCCACCTCTCACATAAGATTCGGACAAGGTATTCTGGTGCGCTAGGCAAATAAGGCGTAAAGCACCCCCCATTGTAGAATTCAGCCCACTCAATGCCTCCTTGCACCCCCTTTTAGGCAGTCGCCTACCTTCACCTACCCATCGTCCCAGCCCTGCTCTTACATATTGGGAGAATGGTGGTCTTGCACCCCGCACTTGCTGGTTCACAGCAGATATCAGCAGCTGATTCTCACCATTGAAATCAATGCAGTAAAGCCCCTCCAAGAAGACCTCTCAACCATCTAGGTCCATTTACCAAGTATGTAAACAGCATTCTCCAGAGGTGTAGGTAGAATCCTATAGCAACGTGAAGTGGTCCCCCACCACCTAATGACAGGAACCCACATATTAGTACTAGGTAGTGGAACACCTACCAACCTACTGTTCACTACAAACAAGTACAATCTACTTGCACATGACTGGGGCCCCTCAACCCCGGGGCCCTATAGCAACAGCTATGGCTGTTGGAGCTATAGTTACCCCCGTGGAACTACCCATTGCAATCTATCGAAGCTATGGAAAGAGTTAAGCAATGTAACCACTGATTCTTTCCCATAGACTTTAATAGAGAGGAGATGGAACCCGAAAGGTCAGACCTGTACCTATCATACTCTGAAAGCATACCCAGGGAAATGCAATGAATACCAACTATGGGCATAGCTCTTTGAGCTCTAAATCTCTATGGACAATTAGTTTTCTCACTAAGCTGTTTCACTGAGTCACAAGCGGTTTTACACTCACGCGTTTTCCTCAGGCTGTGGGTGGTTCTATAGCAGTGATTAGCATTTTTAGCTTCTCTGTAAGTAGCTGAGCTGTTACACAGGTGATGTTATCTCTTTAGTAAGCAAAAAGTATATGTGTTGTGAGGGCTGAAAACAATGGCTTATCTGTAAGCTTGTTAGAGATATTGGTTTGCTCCGGAGTAAGCCATCCTTCCATAGTGATGTCACCCCCTGCTCTCTCAGCAAATCAGATAACAGAGTTATGGTCAGGGAACCAGGGAACCATAGAAACCTGTGTGCACTCAGAGCACATAACATGTATCTTCTCTTATGACTAAAGAAAAATGTATTGACAAATATATTTAGAAAGTCTTCAATTACTTGTCCCTCCACATTGAAATCTAATCTTTGTAGTAAGCCAACCCCTTTAAAGAGGGCCTGTGACATCTGTTCTAGTAAATCCGTCTTTTCCCTATGATATAACAATTCTGGAGTATCTACTCTAATCACTCTGTGTTGAGCTGTTCTTCTGTTACTCCTCCCACTAATATATTACTGAACCAGTCAGCTGGGTGTTGCTGTTCCCATGTTCATAGGGGCGTGTATCTGCACACACTGTCAGCACCGACTGGATAAATTCAGACTGTGCAGGGACACAACACCAATTGGTAACACCCAGCTGACAGATTCTGTTCTAAATTTCTAGGAGGAATAACAGAGGAACAGCACAACCCATTATAAGAGAAGATTCTCCAGAATTGTTATATCACAGGGAACACAAGTAGGTAAAGGGGTGTTCCTCTATCACACATTCTTTACTATGGGAGTTCTGAGAATGGCCAGACACTCCGCTCACCTGTACTCGGAACTCCCATAGAATAGAATGGAGAACACTCCGCTCACCTTCTGGGAAACTCCCAAAAATAAATGGAGAACACCGCTCACCTTACCCGGAACTCCCATAGAAAAAAAATGGAGAACACTCCGCCCCCCGTCCGGAACTCCCATAGAAAAAAAGGGAGAACACCCGCTACCTGTACCGAATTTCCCAAAAAACAGAATGGAAACACCCGTCACCGCACTGGGAACCCCCAAGAACATAAGGAGGACACCCCCCGCTCCCCCCCTTAGGGAACCCCATAGAACAGAATGGGGACACTCCGCTCACCTTACTCAAACTCCCAAAAAAAAACAAATGGAGACCCCCCGCCACCTGTACGGGAAGCCCCATAGAATAGAAGGGAAACACTCCGCCACCTATAGGGGGAAATTCCCCATAGAACGAATGGAAACCCCGTCACCTGCATTCGAACCCCAAATAAAACATAATGGGGACACCCCCTCCCCGTACTCAAAAAAATCCCATAAACAAAATGGAGAACACCCACCACCTTACGGGAATTCCCAAGAATAGAAAAAGGAACACTCCGTCCCTGTAGGGAAAATTCCCATAGAACAGAATGGGAACCACCCCGCTTACCTGCACTCAACTCCCATAAACTAATGGGGGACACTCCGCTCCCTTTCCAGAATCCCAAGAACAAAGGAAACATCCGCTCCCCTGTACTGGAATTCCCCATAGAACAGAATGGAGGACACTCCTCACCGTACTGGCAGAACTCACTCATAGAACAGATTAGCTAAACACTCCGCTACACCTGTAGCTGGGAAGTCCCATAGAACAGAATGGTAGAAACTGCTCACACACTCGTACTCCCATAGAAAACAGAATGGAGAAACACATCCGCTCACCTGTAACTGGAAGATACCCATAAGAACAATGGAGGACACTCCGCTACTGTACTTCGAAATCCCATAGAACAGAGATGGAGGACACTCCGCCACATACCGGAACCTTCATAGAACAAATGAGAACACTCCGCTCACCTTGTACATGGAAAATCCCATAGAACAGAATGAAACAATCTGCTCACCTGTACTGGGAACTAACTATAAACAGAATTTGGAGAACACTCTGCTTCTACCTTACTCAGACTCCCATAGAACAAATGGAGAACACTCCGCTCACTGTTCTCGACTCCCCCATAGAATCAGAATGGAGAACACGTTTTCCGCTCACTGTACTGGAACAACTCCCTATAGAACAGAATGGAGAACACTCTGCTCACCCTGTACTCGGAAATCTATAGAACAAAATGTGAGAACACTCTCTCACCTGCAACCAGGAACTCCCATAAGAACGAATGGAGAACACTCTGCTCACCTGTACTGGGAACTCCCATAGAACATAATGGAGGACACTCCGCTCACCTGTACTCAGAACTCCCATAGAACAGAATGGAGAACACTCCGCTCACCTGTACTCGGAACTCCCATAGAACAGAATGGAGAACACTCCGCTCACCTGTACTCGGAACTCCCATAGAACAGAATGGAGAACACTCCGCTCACCTGTACTCGGAAATCCCATAGAACAGAATGGAGAACACTCTGCTCACCTGTACTCGGAAATCCCATAGAACAGAATGGAGAACACTCCGCTCACCTGTACTCGGAACTCCCATAGAACAGAATGGAGAACACTCTGCTACCTGTACTCGGAATCCCATAGAAACAGAATGGAGAACACTTCGCTCACCTGCTACTCGGAACTCCCAGTAAACAGAATGGAGAACACTCCGCTCACCTGTACTGGGAACTCCCATAGAACAGAATGGAGAACACTCCGCTCACCTGCACTCGGAACTCCCATAGAACAGAATGGAGAACACTCCGCTCACCTGTACTCGGAACTCCCATAGAACAGAATGGAGAACACTCCGCTCACCTGTACTGGGAACTCCCATAGAACAGAATGGAGAACACTCCGCTCACCTGTACTCGGAACTCCCATAGAACAGAATGGAGAACACTCCGCTACCTGTACTCGAACTCCCATAGAACAGAATGGAGAACACTACCGCATCACCTGTACTTCGGAATCCATAGAACAGAATGGAGAACACTCTCGCCTCACCTGTACTCGGAACTCGGATAGAACAGAAAGGAGAACATTCTGCTCACCTGTATTTGGAACTCCCATAGAACAGAATGGAGAACACTCCACTCACCTGTACTCGGAACTCCCATAGAACAGAATGGAGAACACTCCACTCACCTGTACGCCGAACTCCCATAGAACAGAATGGAGAACAGACTGCTCACTTTTACTCGGAACTCCCAGAGAACAGAATGGAGAACACTCCGCTCACCTGTACTCGGAACTCCCATACAACAGAATGGAGAACACAGTGCTTCCCCTCTACTTGGAACTCCCATAGAGCAGAATAGGGAGTCGTGTGCACAAGCAACTGATGCTCCATTCTGTAACAAGATTTCTGGGACCTTTTTCTGACATAAGTGCCAGAGGTGGGACCCACACCTATCAGATATTGATGGCCTATCCTATCCATATACCATGAATGTGTGAGATGGAACACCCCTTTAATAAAACAGACATATTGGCTACAGGCCCTGTTCAAGGGGTTAATACTGTATACTATCTGAAGATATCAGAGGTAGCATATTATACCCCAAAACTGAAGTTCTGGGAACTCTTTAACTCTTGTTGATTACCTTAAAGGGCTCCTGACCTAAGGTGGAAATGGCTGAGGAAGAAGGCTGATGCTCTGATCCCCGGAACGTGACACATAATAACAAAGTGTACATAATGAACATTGTCTCATGGGCTGCGAGGCGCTGGAGCCGCTCAAACAGTAGCAGGGGGGTAAATGACTTTAAGCAACTGTCTGGCAGCGATAAGGCAGCTGACTGGCCCTGAAAATCCTGCAGACTAATGATGAAAGTCAGAAATCCTGCTAGTGCTGCAGAATGCTCCCCCTGCTCCTCGCTCACTTCCACCAACAGAAAACTAATTACATTTTGAAGGATTACAGTGTTTTGCATTCCACAGAATCACCTCAACCGTGAGAAGATGCCGCCGCCATGGAAAATTCAACTTACATCCTCCTTTCTATTAGGAGCCCCATTTTATTAAAGGGGGAGTCTATTTTGGAGATCATGTCTATAGTACGGGCCTGACTAACGGAAGCTACTTGCTGAGATTTTGGTGGTAGTCAATTTACGGGAGAAGTCATCCAGCTTTTCCAGCTTCAGATAAACTATCCACATTAATACACACCTTAGGACCATTCAGGACTATAGGAAAGTATGGACCTATGTGGGGTGTGTAAGGCAGCCATATTATTGGTCAGTTGCCTATACCCATAAATAACTGCAGGATTATAGTCACGCCTCTAATCCCTCCAAAACCAACATTGAATCAAAAAAATGTTGGACATTTAATCCCACCTCCAAAAATCTGGAGAGCCCCAAAGAATGTTCCCGTAAATGCAAATATAGCACAATCACGTCCCTCAGAGGTCTACTTTGCAGAATCTGGGATGACCACCCTATTGAGGTATAGTCTGCAGACTCTGTGATGACCACCCTACTGAGGTCTAGACTACGTAATTAGTGGTAGCCACCTATTGGGGTCTAATCTGTGGTAATCTGAGAAGGGCACCGTGAGAAGATGCTGCCACCATGGAAATTTTAACCTACATTCTTCTTTCTATGAAAAGCTTTATTTTATAAAAGGGGTCTAGAGGTCTAGTCTGGGGAATCTGTGAAGACCCCCCCCCCCATTTGGGTCTAGTTTGTAGAACCTGTGATGGCTACCCCATCAGAGTCTAGTCTGCAGAATCTATGATGGCTACTATCATTGGGGCATAGCCTGCAGAATCTGTGATGGGCACCTCATCGGTGCCTAGTCTGTAGAATCTGATAGCTACCCCATCAGGGTCTAATCTGCAGAATCTGTGATGGCTACCCCATTGGGGAGGGGGGGTCTAGTCTGTGGAATCCATGATGCCCTCCCTATTCAGGTTCAGTAAGTTGTGTCTGTGATGGCCATCCCATCAGAGCCTAGTCTGCAGAATCTGTGATGGCCACCCCCATCAGGGTCTAGCCCACAGAACTATTATATCCCCCCATTGGGGTCTATTCTGTGGAATCCATGATGGCCTCCCTATTCGGGTCCAGTATGCAGTATCTGTGATGGCCATCCCATCAGAGCCTAGTCTGCAGAATCTGTGATGGCCATCCCATCAGAGCCTAGTCTGCAGAATCTGTGATGGCCACCCCATCAGGGTCTAGCCTACAGAACTGTTATATCCCCCCATTGGGATCTATTCTGTGGAATCTGTAATGGCTATCCAATCAGGGTCTAGTCTGCAGAATCTATGCTGGCCACCCCACTGGAGTCTAGTCTGTGGAATCCATGATGGCTGCCCTATTGGGGTGTCCAGTCTGCAGAGTCTGGATGGCCACCCCATCAGGGCTTCGTGTGCAGACTCTGCTATGGCCACTCCATCTGGGTTTAGTCTGCAGAATCTGTGATAGCCAACCCTTTAGGGTCTAGTCTGCAGAATCTGTGAGGACCTCCCCATTTGGGTCTAGTCTGTAGAACCTGTGATGGCTACTACATTGGGGTCAAGTCTGAGGGAGGGGAAGCTTGGCCATGAGGTTCCTTTCCCCCCTACATCCTCGTTGCTCTCGGGAGAGGCCGACCTAGTATTTGAGCTCCAGGCTGGTCACCTGGGCTGATGCAAAATGCAAGATTGGGTCAGACCACAATCTTGGACACTGTTTGAGTGACAGTGTTACACTTTTTTATGCACATACTTGGGCTTTCTAAATAACTAAAATTGTGAATACTGACGAAACATGATTGCCCTGGATTGCATCAAACATTATATTGTGAAGGTTAGTGCTGTCCTGTCCAGGGGTTACAAAACTTCAACCCCCAGAATAAGATTATCAGTGCATGCTGGGAGTTGGAATTTTGAAGCTGGATAGACTACTGATAAACTCAATTAAATTAAGTGGTGATGTCGTCAATATACCTCTCTGAACCAAAAGGACATGACTCTTGGACAAATCAGAAGAGGACTCCCAAGTGCATTTGGGTAAGTTGGTTTCAACAGGAATGGTTAACAGTCTAATGTCTATGGGATCCTCCACACTTTGTCTCAAAGGATCATGTAGAATTTCAATGCTAAATTCTTTTGTTCCTCATTTAGATAATCCACCGACAGAAGAGTCTGGGGGGAGCTTACTCTCTTTCCCATAGAAAGCCAAATTAAGGGTGCAGGTGTATGGAGGAATTAGGGGAAATTGGTGCTAATTATTCGGCAGACAACTATTGTTTATGGGTTTTGAGAGCCGCACTTGCAGAACTTTCCCCATTCATTTCTATAAGAGTACGGAATATAGTCAAAAGACTGTGTTCAGGTATATTCGGAACTCCCACAGACATAAATTGGGGGTCAGCTGCGCACGCACGGCCATCTCCCCATTCTCTGAGGCCAGCCCCTAGCGAGTCAAATGGAAAAAAAACACTAAGTATAATGCTATCCTGACTCCTAAACCATATAGGGAATGAGGGGACCAGTCTGGCCCATACCTCTACCTGGGTTTTATTACAAAGGTGACACTTGTCCATAGAGTTTTAGGGGGGCTATAGAAGGGGACAATACTGTCCAATCTATACAAAACTATTAGCGCAGACCAAAGATATTATTCTCCGGGATCAGCTGGCACTATCAGCTTTAGATAAGTCGTCTGGTCTTGGTTATGACCTCCATACAATGCTATAGGCTGTCTTATATCAGCTGCAACACATGTTACTCAGCTCCTGCACCAGATGTATGTATAGTGTATGCAGCAGCTGCTCACCCCACATGACCTTTTCCTGTTATCTATATGCTATGCCTGTGGTCCATATGAATGGGGGAGGGGGTTCCTGTCTCCGATGGGCTGTCTGCCCATTAGCAGTGATAAGACTGCTCACGTCTGTACATTGGGCGTCCTTATAGGCATCTCTAAGATTAATTGGAGAAGTTACCTCCTGAAAGCGTCAGATATACTTGACCATGACTAATTTTAGGACCAGAGGTCATATATGAATGATAAGTTATAATGTCCTTATGTGTCATTGGGAGGAAGGGTTTGGCCTCCAGCAGAACAAAGCGATAGCTAAGTCTTCTTTGTATAATAAAAGAATTAAGCAAATTTTTTTTTAAATATACTTTGTATTTCAATTCAACTCATTGAATGAGAACAGTATTGCTAACATGCCGAGGATCAACACATATACACCTAGGCTGTGTCTCCACTGCAATGAAAGACGATCATTCAGGCAGTTCATAGCCTTTAATAGAATAAACGAGCTGTAGTCTCCACAGCGTCGTCTTCCCATACAATCAACTGTATTGGCCGAAGGCAAAAAAATGAGAACCGCGGTTTTTGCACAAAAGGTGACAACAACCGAGGTCGTGCATTGGACAAAACCGGTAAACTTTCAGCTGTTTTGTGTCCGATGCAGTGTAGACCTGCACAATACTTCTTCTAGAATTGTTTTTAGTCTAGGAGACACCAATTTTATTATTTTTTGGTGATCCTTCTTTATCCAAATGTGGCTCGTAAAAGTTATAAATTGTATGCAATGGGGAAATTAGACAAATGGGGAAAATCTCTGTCCCTCTTTTATCTTATCCTTTCCCATATCTATCTACTTCAATTTTCTATTTTCTCTACATCTACTATTATCAACCCATACTATAATCTATCTATTCAATCTATCTACTATCTATCTATCTACCCATACTATCTATCTATCTATCCCATTCTTCTATCTATCTATCTATCTCTCTCTTTTTTATTTTTTAAATTTTCTATCTATTTTTATCTTCTATTCATACTACTATCTCATATCTATCTATTATTCTATCTATCAAAAAATTCTTCCCATACTATTTTATTTCATATTATCTATCCACCCAATTACCTATCCTATCTCATATCTTTTTCTATCTATCTATCTATCTTCTTTTTATCTATCTACCCTTTTTCTTCAATCTATCTATTTTCTATATTATATCTATCTTTTTCTATCTATTTACCTATCTCTCTCTAATTATCTATCTATATATTATCTATGCATCCCTCTTTCTATATATCAATTTATCTTATATTAATCACTTATTTATCGACCTTTTATCTATCTCTTAACTATATTTCCATGTGTCTGTCTCTATCTATCTATCTATCTCATATCTATCTATCTATCTATCTATCCCATATCTATCTATCTCTCTATCCCATATCTATCTATCTATCTATCTATCTCTCTCATATCTATCTATCTATCTATCTATCTATCTATCTCATATCTATTCATCTATCTATCTATCCCATATCTATCTAATTATCTATCTATATCTTATCTATGCATCCCTCTTTCTATCTATCAATTTATCTTATATTAATCACTTATCTATCTACCTTTTATCTATCTCTTAACTATCTTTCCATGTGTCTGTCTCTATCTATCTATCTATCTCATATCTATCTATCTATCTATCTATCTATCTATCTATCATCTGAACTTGCCAGGTTTTTGTCCAGAAAGTATGCTAGTCAATAGCTAAGGGGGAAACCGCGGACAGAACCACCCCCCAAAACCATCAAAAGACTATAAAATACTATGTGGATTGTAAAACAGAACATAACTGCTGTGTGGATGTAGCCAACTGTACTTATTCTAAGGGCTTGTTCACACAACGTTTTTGGATCCATTTTTGGATCTGAAAATCGCATTCAAAAGCGCTGCGTCATTCGGATCCAAAACGCATCCAAAATGCAGGTGCGTGTTTAGATGCGTGTTGGATGCAGCAGGATCGCTCCCTATGCTTTATAATGGGGCTCCTGCTGCATCTTTCGGATCAAGAATTGACATGACAATTCTTTGAACGGATCCGACGCATCAAAAACACGCATCGGAGATCAATCGTCTGAACACCGATGCGTGTTTTTCATTGAAAGCAATGCAAATCCCACTGCACGTTGCTAGATACGTGTTTGGGTCCGAAACACAGATCCAAACACGCATCTAAAAAACTGAACCAAAATCAGATCCAAACACACATGCAGCACAAATCTCTCCACAGTTCTGAGAGTTTGTTACAATGTATCAGTGTAGGTAAAGTGTATCAGCTTGGAGTTCGGCTGCAGAGGATCGTTTAGACTGGATATAATTGTGGCAAACTCTCATCTTTTAGAAACATTAGAGGCCTTATGGGTACGTTCACACGGTGTATTTTGGCGCATATAGTATGCGCCACAATACACCGGGTGTTTTGGAAGCACGCGCTGAGCGCGTATTTCCATAGCATGGGGGGGTGGCAGCCCGCCGACTCCATTGACATGCATTGTTCACGGCACGTAATCGGCGAACATTTGACATGTCAATTCTCCCCCCGTGCGTACAATACGATCGTACTGTATGCGCGGGAGGACGAGGCGTAATCCACAGTTCTCTATGAGAGAGCTATGGATTACTGTAATTGCGGCACACGTATTGCGCTTTCTACGCGGCAAAATGCGCGCCCAAATAAGCCGTGTGAACATACCCTATGCATGAAAACTGTAAGGCTATGTTCACACGGCTTATTTTGGGATGTATATACGCGGCTGAAATCCGTCCCAGTCATTACGGTAATCCAGAGTTCTCATGGAGAACTATGGATTCTGTCTCCTCTCCCTGCTCGCCGTATTTCGCAAGCGGGGAGAAAAGTGACATGTCAATTATCACGGCGTATCCGCGCCATGGAAAATGAATGTCAATGGGGCCGACGAGCTAACGCCCCCCCCCCCCCCTGCCCCACGGCAGCCAGCGTAATTGTGGGCAAAATCCGTCCCCGCAATTACGCCGACAATAAGCCGTGTGAACATAGCCTAAGACTGTCTGTGTTGCCCAGAGCAATCAATCAGAGCCCATAGCAACCAGAGCCCATAGCAACCAATCAGAGCCCATAGCAACCAATTAGAGATCATAGCAACCAATCAGAGCCCATAGCAACAAATCAGAGCTTATAGCAACCAGAGCTCATAGTAACTGATCACAGTACATACTAACCAATCAGAACTCATAGCAACCAATCAGAGCCCATAGCAACCAATCAGAGCCCATAGCAACCAATCAGAGCCCATAGAAATCAATCAGAGCCCATAGCAACCAATTAGAGCTCATAGCAACCAATCAGACCTCATAGTAACCAGAGCCCATAGCAACCAATCAGACCTCATAGTAACCAGAGCCCATAGCAACCAATCAGACCTCATAGTAACCAGAGCCCATAGCAACCAATCAGAGCTCATATCAACCAATCAGAGCTCAAAGCAACCAATCAGAGCTCATAGTAACCAGAGCCCATAGCAACCAATCAGAGCTCATAGCAACCAATCAGAGCTCAGTTTTTATTTTTCAGAGCATTATAAGAAATGAAAGCTAAGCTCTAATTGGTTTCTATGAGCTCGGATTGGTTACTATGGGCTCTGGTTACTATGAGGTCTGATTGGTTGCTATGGCTCTGATTGGTTGCTATGGCTCTGATTGGTTGCTATGAGCTCTGATTGGCGGCTACGAGCTCTGATTGGTTGCTATGGGCAACAAAGACAGTATTACTATAAGATGGTTTTCATACATAAGGCCCTTGGTCTGTACCAGTTTTTAGTCTCTGTATGTAAAGAAGGTTTCTTTTAATTGTTTGTAAACAAACACTTAAAAAAGTCATTTACGGCGTGTGGATGGGGGCGGGAGCGGGGGGCCGGCACCGGCCCATAGTCTATCATTAGTAGCGGGCCGTATACGCCGCTGGTAATTCACATGTCACTTATCTCCCCCCGCTGCGGATTCGCCGAGCAGGGAGAGGAGACGTAATCCATAGTTCTCTATGAGAACTGTGGATTACCGTAATGACTGGGACGGATTTCAGCCCATAATTCGCGCAGTACGCCACGAATTACAGACTGAAATACGTGCCCAAATAAGCCGTGTGAACATGGCCTAATGTATATGGTGCTTTATTATGTAACCACATATCCCACACTGTTCCAATACAACAATGCAGCTCGTGCGGAACATCTAGCTTTTCTAGAACTGTGACCGATGCACACGCAGATATAAATCATAGCTCCCCGGTGCCGCCTCCTCTCCCGTAAGCGATATAATACTGCTTCAATCCAAACATCTGAGTGCAAAGCAGCGCCGTCCCCAGACAACACAACACGTCCACCATCCTGACTGCAGTCTTAACGGTGCCAAGGGGCTGTGAGAGCTGCAGGCCGCTGCCAAGCCTCACTGGCATGCTATTACGGGAGCCATTTATCCCCTGCGTGAGGTTACTGGTAAATAAAATACAGCAATGGAGACACAAAAACAGATGGAGAGGCTCATACATGCGGGGCAGAGCCGAGTTTGTCATTTGCCGTAAGCCAGCATGAGAGCCTAGGGCCCTGTCTGTTGTTTTACATAGGACTGCAGGTTAACCAACTGCATTGTCTTCTTCTTATGTCGGGGGAATACCTCTCCTTGGGGAGAGCACCATATAGGTGTGTAGAGTTTTGAGATTACCTTTTTGCCCTCTACTAAGCATCTGCAAATCACAAGGCATTATGGGAAAGGCGCTTGGAAGCTCAAGCGCCCTCTACTGGATGTAACAAATCCTCAATTTGCTTCTGATTCACTGAATCTTTAAGAAGCAAAAGGGATATTTGCCAAGCCCCTCATCAGTGTAGAGCAGAGCAATATTGGCTGGCTGGGTGGGAGGCAATGAGTGGCTCAGAAAGGGGAATATCTCTCCTTGGGGAGAGCACCGTATAGGTGTGTGGAGTTTTGAGATTGCCTTTTTGCCCCCTACTAAGCATCTGCATATCACAAGGCATTATGTAGACAGAAATTAGTTAAAAGAGTTTTCCAAGACTTTTCAAAACCTCCCTACCCAGAAGCGTAACTTCAAACTCTTGGGCCCTAGTGCAAAACGTGAAATGGGACCCCCCGGTACCATGTGCAATTTACAATACTAGTGTCTTCTTATGTGGCAAAAAGGCTTTTGGGCCCCCTCATGCTGCAGGGCCCGGTAGCGATTGCTATCGCTGCACCCCCTGTAGCTACGTCTCTTTCCCTATGACTTCCCACTGTGCTAAAATAGAAAACTAACCCATGCTGACCTCTCTCTTCACAGCCGATCCAGCACTGCCAGAGCTCCAGTGTCCCCTCCCCCATCTGTCACGTTCATGGATCACATGATGCTGCAGCCAATCACTGACCTCCGTGTTGACATGATGTACATGCAGATTGGCTGCAGCATCATGTGATCCATAAACGTGACATCATCAGTGAGGAACCGGAGGAAAGGGACACCAGAGCTTTAACAGCACTGGAATGGTGGTGATGGGAGAAGTAAGTATGGGCTGAAGGGGTTTTCTCACCTCATCAATTAGTTTTAAACATGTAGGCAATGGAAAATAAAGATTATTACCAAATACACTGCTGTTCTGATTTTTCTTTCTATCACACTCAGAGCAGTTATCTCTGGCTTGTGTATAGAAGCTTCTCTAGGTTACTGATCACCTCTCTCATTGCTCCAGCTGCTCTGTCTGACCATGGTGACCTCATTCCCTCTTGGGTCTTATCAGTATCACTGGAGTTTGTTTATCTATGTTAATAACAAACTTTAACCCTTTAGAGTTTTCTAGCCTTCTGCCTTATTGTTTACACCCTTGTGTTAGCTATGTCCCTCACAGGCTCAGCTAGGAATAACAGCTGATATGTCAGGAAGTGGGAGCCTGAAGCTGTAGAACCGTCCACAGCCTGAACAGGAAGTGGAAACCTGAAGCTAAGGAACCGCCCACAGCCTAAACAGGAATTGGGAGCCTGGAGCTGTAGAACCGCCTACAGCCCGAACAGGAAATGGGAGCTTGAAGCTGTAGAACCGTCCACAGCCTGAACAGGAAGTTGGAGCCTGAAGCTGTTGAACCGCCCACAGCCTGAACAGGATGTGGGAGCCTGAAGCTGTAGATCCGCCCACAGCCTGAACAGGAAGTGGGAGCGTGAAGCTGAAGACCCGCCCACAACCTGACCAGGAAGTTAGAACATGAAGCTGTAGAACCACCCACAACCTGACCAGGAAGTTAGAGCCTGAAGTTGGTTGTGAAGAGCAAGCTCTGTGAAACAGCATGGAGAGAACAGCCCTTTAATTTTCCATTTCAGCACAGGTGGTAAAAAGGTTTTTAAAAGTCTTGGAAAACCTCTTTGAAAGACAAAGTCAGCTCTGCTACATCGGTCCAGTTTAAGTTGTGCATATGTATCTTTGTGAGTAGTATAAAGCTCTGTTTGGGTATGAGAGCGACGCGACTATAGAGAAAGAAGAGCAAATAGAAGAATTAAATTGCACTTTGCTCCATGTTCAGACTCATTTATGACTCAGAATCATTGATAATACTCCTTGAAGATTGTATAAGCGGCTGAACTCTAACCTTGGGATGGGTTTAGGTCTGTGTGTAAATTAGGTCTGTGTGTAAACTTAGGATCACAATAAAGACCCAAACCAATTCCACTACAACCCATCACCACTAATGCCTTTAACATGAGCTTATTTAAAGGGGTTTTCCAAGACTTTAAAAAAAAACCTGCCACTTCCCACTATGAGCAGCTTGAAAGCATCTCACAGTTTAGAGGTTTTCCAGTTGGTAAAGTGAAAAAGAATCCATAGCTTTCTTACCATTTTCAAGATCTCTGCTATTGGTCAGTGAATGGAAAAAAATCATGTTTTGATTAGAAGGCTGAAAATATTCCTGATAAATAACTACATACACAGGTATATAGTGCATGACAAGAAAGAGCATGCACTGGTACATTGTAGCGAGAGCTGCACCTGTGTGTAGGAGAGGATTGCAGTACTACGAATGATAGCACTAGATGTAGGTTAGAAGATCAGTCCGACAATATAGGTCTACATAGCTCATTAGGGCAATCGCTGTGCAAGGAGCTGTATGGACCTCACGCAGTATTCACTGCTGGGAACTTATCACAGGGATAACAACTCATCATTTCCACAAATGTGGCATCTGATAAAAGTTATAAAATTGTATGCAGATGGCGAATTAAGAGCAAATGGGCAATCTCTGCCTGCCCCATGTCTATATTCTATCACCTATCTATCTATCTATCTATCTATTATCTATCTATCTATTATCTCATATCTATCTATCTATCTATCTCTATCTTTATCTTCTATCTATCTTATCTATCTATCTATCTATCTATCTCATATCTATCTATCTATCTTCTATCTATCTATCTATCTATCTCATATCTATCTATCTATCTCATATCTATCTATCTATCTCATATCATCTATTATCTATCTATCTCTTACTCATTCTATCTATCTATCTCATTCTATCTATCAATCTATTATTCATATCTATCATCTATCTATTAATCTATCTATCCATATCTATCTCTCTATTATCTTCATATCTATCTATCTATCTATCTATCTATCTATCTCTACTATCTATCTATCCTATCATCTATTATCTATCTATCTATCTCTCTATCTCATATCTATCTCTTATCTCATATCTATCTATCTATCTCATATCTATCTATATCTATTATCTATCTTCTATCTATCTCATATCTATCTTCTATCTATCTATCTCATTCTATCTTCTATCTCATATCTATCTATCAACTATCAATCTATCAGTCTATCTATCAGTCTATTATCACTATCTATCTTCTCATATCTTCTATCATAATTATCTATCAATCATCTTTATTCTATCTAGTCTATCTATCTATCTATCCCATATATCTATCTATCTATCTCAGTTTCTTCTATCTATCTATCTATCTATCTATCTATCTATCGATCTAAAAGGCCCCGTGACCAAGATAGGATGACAGGAATAGACAGACAGAGAGCCCAAGCACTAGGCGACAACTAGACGACGGTCCCTTTACTGGATAAGTGAAACACTAAGCAAGATAAAAACAGGCAAACAATAAAGAATAGTCAGGCACAAATAGGTCAAACTAAAAACAGCAAAAATGGTACAAAGGCGGCAGGCAAAAGACAGAGGTCAAGAAAGAGGTCTGTAATCCAAGCAAAATAATAATTTAGAAAACACCAGCTCAGCCTGCACAATCACAAGTCATATCCCAGAGAAAAAGTGGTCTTCTTAAGGGATGTCAGGCTCCTGATCCAGGGTGTGATTGGATCAGCCCTCTGACATCCAGACCACACAGAACACAGACTGGTTGAGAAGAAAGATGAGTGGTGAAGGCAACTATCACCACTCATTCTAAACTATCTGCAGCCAAGCACTAGGGCTAGCAGAAGTAACAAGACGGGCGTGGTGGAGAACCTGTCAATCACTGCACAGTCAGTACTGGAATCAGACAGAGAAAGAAAAACTACAATTCAGGCGCCGAATCATGGCAAAAAGCGCAGTCTCTGCTGCACACCACGGGCAGAGGAATGCACTGTGGCCTAAATAGGCATACTTATAACAATGTATCTGTGTATATATCTATCTATCTCATATCTATCTATCTATCTCATATCTATCTCATATCTATCTATCTATCTATCTATCTATCTATCTATCTCATATTTTATCTATCTATCTCATATCTATCTATCTATCTCATATCTATCTATCTATCTATCTCATCTCATATCTATCTATCTATCTATCTATCTCATATCTATCTATCTATCTCATATCTATCTATCTATCTATCTATCTATCTCATATCTATCATTTCTATCATATTTTCATATCATTATCTATCTATCTATCTATTTTAACTCTCTATCTATATTAAAATCTATCTCAACTTATCAATTTTATCTCATATCTATCCTATCAATCTATTCTCATTTCTATCTATCAATCTATCTCATATCTATCTATCTATATATCTCTCTATCTATCTCCCATATCCATCCATCCATCTACCCCATATCCAGCCATCCATCTATCTATCTACATATCTATCATTCATCTATCTAATATCTATATATCCATCTATCCATCATCTCACATGTCTGTGCATCTTAATCGTCAATGTGGCATCTAATAAAAATTAGGAAATTTTATGCACAAAGGAAATTGAGATGAAATGGACAATTTTATCTCTCTTATTTCTATTACTTTTCACATTCCTGTCCATCCGTCATTATTCTTTCATCTCTCTCTCTCTCTCTATCTATATCATAGCTTTATGTCATATCCATGTACTTATCTATTTATATATTCTATATCACGTCTTTTTATCTGTATCACATCCACCAAGCTGTTTGTCTATCTCTTCATCTTAACATATACCATAATATAAAGTAACCTATAACATAATATATGATAACATAAAGTTACATACAATATAATATAAAGTAACCTACAACATACTTTATATTATTATATATTATGTTAACATACAACATAATATAAAAGTAACACAAAACATAACATTATATATGATAACATAACGTAATCTACAATAAAGTATAAAAGTAACACAAAATCTAACATACTAAAAGAAACAAACTATAGAACATAACATAGTATATAATAATACAAAGTAACATACAACATAACATTACTTAATATAATATAAAGTAACACCACATAATATAATATAAAGTAACATACAATATAACATAACATAATATAAGGTAACAAACTACAGTATATAACATAACATAATGTATAATATATAATATTATAATACTATATACCATAATATAAAAGTAACCTAATACAATCTAATCAAAAGTAATATAATATAAAGTAACACACAATACAACCTAATCTAAAGTAATATAATATAAAGTAAAACAATATAATATAAAGTAACATAATATAAAGTAACATACAATATAATATAAAGTAATATAATATAAAGTAACATAATATAATATAAAGTAATTTTAATATAAAGTAACACAATATAATATAAAGTAATATAATATAAAGTAAAACAATATAATATAAAGTAACATAATATAAAGTAACACACAATATAATATAAAGTAATATAATATAAAGTAACATAATATAATATAAAGTAATATAATATAAAGTAACACAATATAATATAAAGTAATATAATATAAAGTAAAACAATATAATATAAAGTAACATAATATAAAGTAACACACAATATAATTTAAAGTAATATAATATAAAGTACATAATATAATATAAAGTAATATAATATAAAGTAACCAATATAATATATAAAGTAATATAATATAAAGTAAAACAATATAATATAACTAGTAACATATTATAAGTAATCACACAATATAATGTTAAAGTAATATAATATAATAGTGAACAATATAATATAAGTAATTAACATAAAGTAACACAATATAATATAATATAAAGTAATATAATATAAAGTAACATACAATACAACATAATATCACTTAATTGCTATTTTATTGGAGTTATTTTTCAGAATACAATGGCTTGAAGAACAACTTTATTTCCCATATTATCTGCAGGAAAACCCCAAAACCTACACCCGGGGACCCTCTTGCCAGCCCCCACGCCTGCCCCCCTATCCTCTCCCGGTCCCCCCTCTTTTTTGGCAGGTTTCCCCACTATAATCCCATTCTGGGTTTTGCGTCCCCGTCGCACTCTTAGGGGGGTTTTAACAGTGTTTGCGGGTTTGATTCTAAGCCATAACCAGGGATGAAACCTACAGATAGAAGCAGTATAATGGAAAGGCTTGTGCCTCTTCTTTGTTTTGGACCCTTTCCTGGTTTTGGTTTACACTCAGCGCCGCCAAAGAGCCATCAAGAAAGCACTTAGTGAGTGCGGACTTCCACATCTATGGGTGAAGGAGTAAGGGAGGCAGGGTTTTTTCCTGTTTATTGGGTTGGGCCGGTCGCTTTGCGCGCCCCTGCTCACCCAAAGGCTCCCTGCTTCTCTTGCCCGGTCACTGAGGGGGGGCAAACCCTTTGAATTTCGACCTGCGGAGAGTCCTCATGGTCAACGTGAGTCTGAGCATTTGCTAATGACAGATTATCCGGCGAGCTCCCACGCTTTGCATTGAGAAAAAAAAAAAAAAGAGGCAAGAAAAGATGTCTTAACACAGCCCAAGCAGGGCAGGGACAGCTCCTAGTGATCCCGCAGCATTGCTCCACTCCTAAGCATGGTGTACTGACAAAATCTACAGTCCTCCCAGGTAACAGACCAGCTGCTGGGCCCCTCAGGCACCAGGGCCCAGGTGGGACTGTAAATCAGACCCCCCTTTTAGCTAACCCCGGTTGAACTGGGTGTTGCAGTAAAAGGAGCCCCATTCCCGACTCTTTACAACTTTTTTTTTCTCGAGTGACGGAAGCTCAGTCAAAAGAAAGAGAAGAGGAAGAAAAAAAAAAAAGTTTCACCGCCACAAAGGACGGAGCCCAGATGTGGAAGACTTACAGCGTGCGCAGAACTCGTCCTCCTATAGAGACTCCGCATGTGCTCTGCGGCCATCAGACAAGCATGAGAGGGAGAGAAGAAACACAAGGTCAGGACAATAGACTGAGAAGAGTCCAGACAGGGGGAAAGTGGCCCTGACATTTACATCTCAATGGGTACAAGGGACATTCACTGGGGAATCATGCAGGAAAGGAGCCAAAATTCTTTATCCCCCAAGGGGAGGGGAAATCGCAAGGAAAAACTCCTTCAGTCTTTTCTCTTCGGGGATGTCCACCCACGAACAAACCTTTCGTTTTTTTAAAATAAGTAGTTAGAAATTCTCAGTGATTATTTCTTAAAAAATTTTTTATGGGGGTCAAAACTAAGTTTTTCTTATACAAAGCCTTTTAAGGGTTTTTTCACCAGGGGTTGTTTTTATGTTTAAAAATCTTGCAAAAAACATTTGCAATATTGTCCCCTAACTTTTCCTACCTATTCCCCGATATCCCCTTTGTATGGGCTGCATCAGTCCCGGTCCTATGCTAAGCCTGTTTGATCTTTGATAGGCTCCGCATGGTTGCTATGTACAGAACTGGGCTTTTACTGCAGCCTGTAGAAGCCCGTAAAAACCCCCCCCCTGAATTAAAATGAACCAAGAAACAGGACTGAGGTAAGATGAGTCAATGTAGTGAGGGAACCCTTTAAATCTTTGCTAGAATAAAAAATCAACATTGATAGGTGAGGGCCCCATTTTCAGTAGAGCAAGCTCCCTCTAGTGGTGGGTAAGTAGAAAGGGAAGGGGAAAAAGAAAAAATATGGGGTTTGATAAAAAAATAGAAAGATAGATAGATAGATGATAGATTTGATAGTAAAGATAGTTTGGGAAAAGATAGATAGAGAGGAAAATAGATATGGGATAGAAGATTTTGAGAGAGGATAGATAGAAGATAGATAGAGGGGATAGATTTGATAGAGGGATAAGATAGATAGAGGGATATGAGAAGATAGATAGGAAGATAGTAGATAATGATGAGGGATAGATGATAATAGGAGATAGATGATTTGATATGAAAATAGATAGTAAGAGATAGATAGATATGGGATAGAAAGATATGAAGGGAAAAAGATGATATGGGATAGATAGATAGATGTAGATATGAGAAAGTAGATAGAATGGGATAGTTAGTAGATAGAAAGATAGATAGATAGATGATAGATAGATAGATAGGGATGATAGATGATTTGATTGAGATAGATAGATATGGGATAGATAGATATGAGATAGATAGAAAAAGAGATAGATATGAAATAGATAGATGATATTATGAGTAGGGGTAGATAGATAGATATGGGATAGATAGATAGAAGATGATAGTTAAATAGAATGAGTAGATTGAGATAGATAGATAGATAGATTTTGATTGATAGTAGATAGATATAGATAGATAGATATGAGATAGATAAATAATAGATAGAAGGGTGAATGATGATAGATAGAAGATAGATGATAGATGATCATAGATATATATGAGATAGATGATATGAGATAGATAGATAGATTTAATAGATAATAGATATGAGATAGATAGATTGAGTAGATAGATATGAATAGATAGATATTGGATAGATAGTGATGGGTAGATAGATAGATAATATGAGATAGATAGATAGATAGATTTTATAGTATGAGATAGATGATAAAGATAGATAGATAGAAGTAATATGAGATAGATAGAAAGTATGAGATAGATAGATATGAGATAGATAGATAGATAGTATGAGATAATTTTGATAGAAGATAGATAGGATAAAAGCATTGTTGCCCATAGTAACCAGTGATTGCCCACATTCATTTCATCAGCACAGCCTAAAAAATAAGCGCTGAGCTCTGATTGGTCGCTGTGAGAGTCAGGGCCTCCCCTTTTTTGAAAAATT
>JAODAL010033077.1:0-46028 GCA_025379985.1 Phyllomedusa bahiana | reverse complement strand
TAGCCCCTTCCAAGTTTAAATCTTCAAACAGAACAGTACATTGTCTTTCAACATAATTAGCTCCATTCTCCATCTGATCTCTGCATCTATGGAATCAACGATATTTAGATCATCCACATCAATCCATCAAGCCCACTGTTCATCAACAAGCTAGAAAAACAAACTAGTCATCAAATCCCAACACTACCACCATCATCAGTGACCAGAATGTCATCCACAACTGCAGTGTCAGTGACATCTGGTTCTTCAACTTCAACTTTACCCATCATCAATAATTCATCTCCAACTGTAGAGACTGCAACATCTGAATCATCCACATCTTCAGTACCAGTCACCAGTGTTTCATCTGCAACTGTAGAGACTGTAACATCTGGATCATCCACATCATCAGCACCAGTCACCAGTGTTTCATCTTCAACTGTAGAGACATTAACATCTGGATCATCCACATCATCAGCTCCAGTCTCCAGTGTTTCATCTTCAACTGTAGAGACATTAACATCTGGATCATCCACATCATCAGCTCCATTCTCCAGTGATTCATCTGCAACTGTAGAGAGAGTAACATCTGGATCATCCACATCATCAGCACCAGTCTCCAGTGTTTCATCTACAACTGTAGAAACAACAACATATGGATCATCCACATCATCAGCACCACACACCAGTGTTTCATCTGCAACTGTAGAGACAGCAACATCTAGATCATCCACATCATCAGCACCAGTCACCAGTGTTTCATCTGCAACTGTAGAGACAGCAACATCTGGATCATCCACAACAACAGTACCAGTCTCCAGTGTTTCATCTGCAACTGTAGAAACAGTAACATCTGGATCATCCACATCATCAGCACCAGTCTCCAGTGTTTCATCTGCAACTGTAGAAACAATAACATCTGGATCATCCACATCATCAGCACCAGTCACCCGTGTTTCATCTGCAATTGTAGAGACAGTAACATCTGGATCAACCACATCATCATCACCAGTCTCCAGTTTTTCATCTGCAAAAGTAGAGACAGTAACAACTGGATCATCCACATCATCAGCTCCAGTCACCAATGTTTCATCTGCAACTGTAGAGACAACATCTGGATCATCCACAACAACAGCACCAGTCTCCAGTGTTTCATCTGCAACTGTACAGACAGCAACATCTGGATCATCCACATCATCAGCTCCAGTCAGCAGTGTTTCATCTGCAACAGTAGAGACAGTATCATCTGGATCATCCACAACAACAGTACCAGTCTCCAGTGTTTCCTCTACAACTGTAGAGACAGCAACATCTGGATCATCCTCATCATCAGCTCCAGTCACCAGTGTTTCATCTGCAACAGTAAAGACAGTAACATCTGGATCATCCACAACAACAGTACCAGTTTCCTCTACAACTGTAGAGACAGCAACATCTGGATCATCCACAACAACAGTACCAGTATCCAGTGTTTCCTCTACAACTGTAGAAACAACATCTGGATCATCCACACCACCAGTATCAGCCACCAGTGTTTCATCTACAACTGTAGCGACAGTAACATCTGGATCATCCACAACAACAGTACCAGTCTCCAGTGTTTCATCTGCAACTGTACAGCCAGCAACATCTGGATCATCCGCAACAACAGTACCAGTCTCCAGTGTTTCATCTGCAACTGTAGAAACAGTAACATCTGGATCATCCACATCACCAGTATCAGCCACCAGTGTTTCATCTGCAACTCTAGAGACAGTAACATCTGGATCATCCACATCAGACTTCCCAACAATGACAACTGTACAATCCAATACAACAAGAACAGAAAATATAACTAGTTCACCAATGATACCAATACCACCAATCACAAATGTTCCTCCAACCACTACTGTTCCCCCAACCACTACTACTTTGAGCATTTCCACAGCTTCAACTACTCAACTAACTTCTAAGCCAGCAGGTACGTAACATTTTGTTTATATGTTGGACCATGTTCTCTCGTTTCTCCATTATCTTAAAGGAGCAGTCCCATGAAGGAACAGCCACATAATAGGTTGGCTTAAAGTTAGCTACATGCCGACCATGTTACAGAATGAAGAGGGCGGCGCTTACCGATGACCTCCCCATTCATCTCTATGGGAGCTCTGAATACAGCTAAGTGACTGTGCTCAGCTTTATTTAAAACTCCCATAGACATGAATGCGGAGGACCACTACAAGCACTGCCCTCCTCACTCTGTAACACGGTCGGCTCGTAGCCAGCCATAAGTTGATCTGTTACGTGAATGTTCCTTTATGGGAACACCCCTTTAATCTATGTAGGTAACCTGAAGAAAGGCTTCTGTTTTATGCTAAAAACAAGCCATGGATCTGATGGCTAAGAAGTCCTAAACCTATATGTAGATCTCTTTGAGATGACTATCCAACATTGCTTAAGATGGGGTGGTCCTCTCCAGTAGATGGCCAATATGTAGAGTATATGAGATAGAAGGGTGGACTACTCCCAGAGCTTTGCTTTTGTAGAGGTTTCCATGTATTTAGTGAGTTCTGTTTGTTTCGAGGATATTGTAGTGGGACCTTCTACATTTCTGCTCTATGTAGAAATAGGTAAAAAGTGAAGAAAACATGAATTGTCTCTTTATTTTGTGTACAAATTTTATTAAAACGTTGAATCTTATCATATTTGCAGCTGGGGTCACCCCAAACTGTCAGAACGGGGGATTCTATGATGGCACTAAGTGCATATGTGGACAAAACTCCTACGGGACTCTCTGTGAATTCATCCTGAACGAGATCAGACCAAGTAAGCTTTTCCAGTTAATACTATTATATCTATGTAAGCACATTCAAAATCTATGGAATACAAATCATACATAATCGAATAAGGTAAAATACCTTTACAGACCTTACAGAGGTTATATGAATTTATGTGTTTAACGTATGGAATCAGGAAACCCCCGGAGCATAGCCACAGGAGAAATGGAGGGGTGGGTTACACGAGGGGTAGAATAGGGCTACAATATGAAGTTAGGGAAGGGTTAACTAAAGCTAGAGGTGGGAAGTAGATATGACTACAGGGGGTAACTTTTTAAAGAGGAGTCTTTGGCGAGGAGGGTCCTTTTCCTTCAGGATTCTGAAGAAGTAGTCCTGCCCAGGACAATTTATTGGGGTGGGCAGGAAGGGCGACTGCCTGGGGCACCAAGTGCATTGAAGGAGGGGGGGGGGCACCGCAGGCAGATGCGAGCCCTGTCCACCTCGAGAAACAGCTCCAATACACTGGAGGTTTGTGCAAATCTCCAGTGTCTTCAATAAGTCGAACGACATGAGATGACATCACAGTCACAAAAGTCCTGTCTCACAGGTCTTTCAGCTCCATCCACTGAGGAGGCAAGAGAGTGTAAGGTGTGAGTGGAACTACTGTATACATGTGAATATATATATATATATTGTAACGCCTCACTTACGTCCGGCGCCCTCCTGGGCCATCATGGGGGTATTTCGCTCCTGGATCGCCGTCTTTGGTAAACGGAATATTGGCACTCAGACACAGGGGCTTCTTTCAACTAGCCTCAGCCTGTTTATTTTTGGCACAGGTTTACAGCCTTCAGTAATAAAACAATAAACATCTCCGCCGTCTGGCCACTTAACTACCTTGGTGAGACCCTCTCTCAGCTGTGGTCTGAGTCTATTATCCGGACCACTACACACACCTTTGACCAGCCACCACTGGTATACAGGCTTCCACAAGCCTCTGGGGCAGAGTCTCTCTTCAGCTCCACTGCTGCTCCACTGCCAGGTAGCAGACCACGCCCCCTGAACACCTGTAGTCACAGGCTTTTATAGGCCTCCAGGGATGTGTCCAAAACGTGTCCTGGAGCACGGGGAACATGGGAACGTGGGAACATGGGGAGTAGACAACCACCCGACACATTGTCTGCTCCCAATAAGAAGCCAACCCAAGAAACGGCTGAAAAGCCAAGCTAACGATCCACCTTTGCCAACCACTTAGTGTGGCTGACAATACATATGACCGGCTCCTATTCCACCAAGGCCACATATCCTTGGTGGCATGTCGCATATACCACTCTGGTATATCTCCACCTAGTGGCAGAAACAGGCACTTACATGTAGCCGGTCCGCCACAATATATATAGTATATATTATATATATATATTATATATATATATATATATTCACATAAACAGCCCCTTATCTCTTATCTCATTGATCACTGATTATTCTCATATATTCAGTGTTGGTGGAGGCTAACATAGTTGCATAGTTAATAAGGTAATTACAAGTATATGTCCACCAATGGTACCTCAGCAACTGATGGTTCCGCACCAGTGTCCTCGGAAGATACTTATTTTAAGTTATACGGATCCCTCTTGCTGGGTGGTTCATGGCTGAGGACTCTGACAGATATCAGTGGTAATAAGTTGCATAAATAAATGGGCTTCCAAGGACTCGTCATCAGACCTGCAGTGGTTGATATCTCAAGGTTGGGTTTTTATGCAATGTTAAATTTGATTTCTATAGTTATGTTAATAATTCATTAATAAAATTGGCCTTTCCACCAATTAAGTTTTCATGTGAGTTACTGGGAGGTGAGGGATAGGGTAGACCACAGCACGTTATCTGCTGTCCCCTAGTCATGAGGTTTTTCAGGCATTGTAATTGTACAATTTCCATTGTGAGGTGGTCATTACATACTGTAGGTAAAGAACTGCTCTTTCTGTCTCTCCACAGCTATTGTTAAGGCCTCAGTTGATGTGACGGTTACTGTGGAGAATGTAGAGTTTGAACCAGATCTACAGGTTGTCACGTCACAGAAGTACATTGATTTTGACAAACGGTTTAAAGAAAAGGTAAGCTGCATGGACCAATTTCATACACAGTTCAAGGGGCATCATCCTATAAGCTATCATTTTCATGGACTATTCTAAGAATAATATTATAGTCCTGGAACAACCCTTTAAAAGTTTCTATCACACTCAAGACCCAACATCTGTCCTTCTTCGGACCTCCTAAGTGGTGGACATAGTGCAGTTATGTTCATTGGGCTTTCAGAAGGGCTTTGCTGGGAAAAAAACAATGAATAGGTTTAAAATCCAGATGAAATTTCTATTTTTTTCTGTTTATTCTGTTTTAACCACAATTAGATGCAATTTTGGGAATCATATCAAAGAGATTCTCAAAAGGTCTACCTGAAGTCAGGTGGTAAATAGTTTAGGTCACACATGGAAGTGGCCCAATGTTACACTGAGGAGCAAAGTCTAAGGACCACCCTCAACCCTAGCAAGAAGTCTTGGACTACACTGAAGGATACTCCCAGATCACTAGCATTGTTTTCCCCAGCAATGAGTGATGTCTGGGGATGAGTTTCACAGAAGAAGGCAATGAGCAAAAGTCAGGGCAGAGCAAAGGTCCAATTGTGAAGCAGGCAGGGGAAAGGGGGACAGCTGGGCCAAAACAAAAGAAATGGGGTATTCCTAGCCCGAAAGGGGGACTATTAAACCCAAAGGGTTTATGCAAAAATAATTTGGGAAATGTTATTTTAAAGATCATATGGTGGGGATGGCTTTATTGGAGAACATTGGGCCCTGTAAATTGGCAATGATCAGTGATCATGCAAAGAAAACAGAGAAAAAAATACAGCTGGCACGGGCCACCACCAGATTAGGCTGGAAGTTACAGTAACTAGCCACAATGTGGGGCGAGAGGATATCAAACTTTGGTGCCCGGAAAAATGAGGGTGGCACTGTATTTTGGAACCATGGGATGAGGGAGATCTCTATTTGATTTGACCAGCGTATTCAACTATTTATAAAGCTGAGCAAAAGCTCCAAAAATATAAGTACTTTAGACAAATATACGTATAAAATATAACTTTTAATATATATCAAGATAAAAACGTTACAAGACCAAAGACAGAGACCTAATGATCCCTACTAAAACCCTATACGAGAATAAGGCTACCTTTCTAAGAAAAGCAGCGTAACCGGAACCTAGGGTAACCAACTTCACACCAAAACCTAGGCTTATAAAGACTCTATTAATTCTCTAAATATAAAGACCAATTATCAAACTTTTGTGAACTGATGTAACATAAAATTATATAACATGTAAAAAAATTTGATTCTATGGTAACGATGTACGGAACAAACTTTGACAAGTTACTTCTTTGTTTTTTTTGATGGTTTTCTGTTGATTTTTATTGCAGTGGACTTTTACAAAAATTTTTCAAATTTTTGGGGGGGGAGTGAGATTACAACTCAGAAAAGTATAAGCTGTAATCGGGTTCCCCCTTGCTTCCAAGGGCTGTTGGGTGGGTTATTCAATGTTTGAGCTTCTGTTTGTAACCAGGAATTATTTCTATTTTCTTCAGGAGGGGAAGTGTCGTGGTTGATCACTTAGTGATACTGGAAGTTACTGTTAGTCAATTTAATGAAGTTGTCAATGAGGTGAGACCATGAATCGCCAAACGTACAGATGGAAATATCGGTTTAAGACCTCATTCAATATTACACATATCTCATAATGTATTGTCTAAAGTGTTACTACTCTTCAGATTCCTGTTGTTTCTCCTGAATGTAACTGTTTAATCACGAGTAAACCTCTGTGTTGATGAGGTCTAAAAGAGTGAGGTTCTAAAAAAGTGGGTGTTTGATTGATATCTTCTGATTGGCTAACATTGGCGAAGGATGACTGAACCCACACTTGGCAGAATTGAGCAACTTGATCTTATTGGCAGGATGGTTGGATTTCAGTTGACCCAATCATCTGATCCTGTGGGAGATAAACCATTACTAGAGTAATCTGGCCGTGACCTATTCATCTCTCCTTTTTGAAAAAAATACATACATGTCTACAGCAATGCATGAAACAGTTGTTAGCCACCAACTATTATAAAAGGGTGTCCCCATCTCGCACTGTGATGGCAAATTGATAGCATATGCCATCAAAGTCTGATGCCTGTCCCACCTCTAGGATTGGATCAAGCCCCCAAAAATCTCTCTTTAGAATGTTGAGTCAGTCGCACTTTCCATTCTATTCTTTGGGAGTTCCAAGTACAGAATGGAGACATACTCTTCATTCCAAATGGAGATTTTCAAGGGCTTGTTTTCAAGAAACATGTGGTTTCCAGAGGTGGGACCCACACCTGTCACACTTTAAGGGCATATGCAGAATTGCCGTAAAGTATTGTCAAGTAGCGTTCCCTTCAAGCATGGATGGTGAAGCGCCCTTTCTAGTTGCACAAGTTGTACACCGCCTATGGCTAGTCCTATTTTTCCCTTTTGATAATGATAGTAGGACAATATCCATAGGGAAGAAACAGGATTTAACTCTTTGTCTTCTCTCTTATACAGACACTTTGTGCTTCAAACCAAATACAGTCAAAGTCAAGGATGATATCAAAAGTAAGTCAATAAACAGGGCAAATGTATAATAGACAAACGATTCACTGACCAGGAGAGTGACTACCTTCATAACTTAGTTTTTCAACTTTTGTGATATCTTTTTCCACCAAATATGTGTGCATTGACTGAAATAGGCCATGCATATTTGATGGCTGCAAGGTGTTTGATGGCTGCAAACACATGCATGCTCAGCTCAGCAGAGAGTTGATGTGTTCTGCATAGGAAGAACCGAGAAAGTCACTGCCAGACTCCTCTGGTGGTCATCTTCCCGACAACATCCGATGATTTTGGTTGAGATAGGGATAATCCCATTGGATTTAAACTGATTGATCCATCTGTCATTCAACATCATCTGTTGGTTAGGGGCAGCAGGCTACCAAACACATTAGATGGTTGGCCAGGCCCACAGGAATTGGTAGGTCTGGCCAACAATTATTTGAAGCTTAAGGGCAGCTTCAATATAGTCAGTTCTTGAGGAACTTATGAACCATTCTCAGGGAAAACATGGTGAACGTTTAAGCTCTGAACAGAGACTTTCTCAACTTTGAGAAAGGTTCTGTTTAAAGTTGAAACATTTCTGCATGGATTATTAAAAGACCGTTTTTTGGATGTGCTGTTGGTTCCATTTTTATTTCAGTACTACTAGGACTTCTGGTTCAGGTCTGTAGAGGTGTGCACACCTTCTTATTTCTCTATGGTGCTGCCCTTTTTTGTATTTTAACTGTTTGTCAAAATCCTTAAAACCATTTATCTTCTAAATTTCTATGCAATAAACCATAAGGTTTGAGGAGTGTTTCTGGCCACTCTCCAGTGGGTTCAACACAATGGGCCACAAAGGGCTACATTAGGTTCAACACAATGGGCCACAATGGGTCACATGGGCAAAAAAGTGAGTTTTAGACCTAAACAGTTTTCATACATGTGGACCAATATTCTTACTCGATATAGACCAGGGTATTAGTTCATAGGAACCTCCTAGGTTCACTTCTTGGGTAATGACCAGTGATGGCTTTGACTCAGATGGTAGCATCTGTAGGGTCTACAAAGATATATAACATTTTACTTGGGTGACATTGTTTGTTCTCTCAGTTGTTTCAGGAGTTTGCACGAATCAAACTGAAATCCCACAAGAAGTTCAACAATATTATACTTCTGTCAATGTCTCCGGAGTGTTCATGTGTGTTTCCAGATGTAGCACCTATAGAAATGACACTATAAACTGTAACAAAGGGCAGTGCTCCATCACTCGTCAAGGACCTCGTTGCTAGTAAGTTACTCTACACATTTTCATTTCTAAGATAAATCTATCATCTAAACATAGTTGCAGTGACTCAATGGGTAGCACTGTTGCCCTGCAGCACTGGGGTCCTGGATTCAAATCAAAGCAAGAAAAACATCTGCCCAGAATTTTTATGTTTTTGTGGACTTCCTCTGGGTGCTCTGGTTTCTCCCACAGTCCAAAAACATACAGATAGGTTAATCTAAAATGTAGATGGGGGCAGGGACCAATGTGAATGATGACAATATCTGTACAGCGCTGTGGTATATAATTGTGCTATATCAAATAAACACTGGGTATGTTGGTAATTTGGCTAATCTCCCCATTAATTGATATGTTCATGGTCTATCAGACATCATTTCTTTCTTGTTCTATCATCAAGGGGCTTTTCCATCTGACTTTTTCCATACATGGTCTGACTCTTTGCCGGCCGCAGCGAATGGAGAGCTGGCCACGCATGCATGACTTTCCCCATTTAACTTTATGGGAGTTCTGAGCATAGCCAAGCAACTGTGCCCGGATAGAGTAAGGCCAGGAAGGGTAAAAGCCAGATTAGAATAAAATATTACGTTTTATTACTATGACAATAGTGTTTGACATTTATTGATCAAAAACATCCACCATTTGTAGCATCCAAAGATGGACATTCCAATACTAGATGACACTAATAGTGCATTTTTGCTAGGTGGTGACCAAATCTTTCTGTCTGAGGTCACCTCAAACTGATTCCCCAACTTCATATTAATAAACATAGAAAGGGATTCTTCACTGTAAGAGCAGTGAGACTGTGGAACTCTCCGCCAGAGGAACTTTTTTAAGTTCAAGAAGGGAGTGCATTTCTGGAGTCTAATAATATAAGAACAAGTTATAGTGACCGGGATTCTGGAGAAGGGTCTGGATACATTTCTAGATGTAATAATATAACAAGTTATAGTGACCAGGATTCTGGAGAAGGATCTGGATACATTTCTAGATGTAGTAATATAACAAGTTATAGTGACCGGGATTCTGGAGAAGGGTCTGGAGACATTTCTAGATGCAATAATATAACAGGTTATAGTGACCAGGATTCTGGAGAAAGATCTGGATACATTTCTAGATGTAATAATATAACAAGTTATAGTGACCAGGATTTTGGAGAAGGATCTGGATACATTTCTAGATGCAATATAACAAGTTATAGGGACCAGGATGCTGGAAAAGGGTCTGGACACATTTCTAGATGTAATAACATGACAAGCTCTAGTGACCAGGATTCTGGAGAAGGGTCTGAATACATTTTTAGATGTAATAATATAACAAGTTACAGTGACCAAGATTCTGGAGAAGGGTCTGGATACATTTCTAGATGTAATAATATAACAAGTTATAGTGACCAGGACTCTGGAGAAGGGTTTGGATACATTTCTAGATGTAATAATATATACAGTTATAGTGACCAGGATTCTGGAGAAGGTCTGGATACATTTCTAGATGTAATAATATAACAAGTTATAGTGATCAGGATTCTGGAGAAGGGTCTGGATACATTTTCTAGATGTAATAATATAACAAGTTTTAGTGACCAGGATTCTGGAGAAGGGTCTGGATACATTTCTAGATGTAATAATATAACAAGTTATAGTGACCAGGATTCTGGAGAAGGGTCTGGATATATTTCTAGATGTAATAATATAACAAGTTATAGTGACCAGGATTCTGGAGAAGGGTCTGGAGACATTTCTAGATGTAATAATATAACAAGTTATAGTGATCAGGATTCTGGAGAAGGGTCTGGATACATTTCTAGATGTAATAATATAACAAGTTATAGTGACCAGGATTCTGGAGAAGGGTCTGGATATATTTCTAGATGTAATAATATAACAAGTTATAGTGACCCTGATTCTGGAGAAGGGTCTGGAGACATTTCTAGTTGTAATAACATGACAAGCTCTAGTGACCAGGATTCTGGAGAAGGGTCTGAATACATTTTTAGATGTAATAATATAACAAGTTATAGTGACCGAGATTCTGGAGAAGGTTCTGGATAAATTTCTAGATGTAATAATATAACAAGTTATAGGGACCAGGATTCTGGAGAAGGGTCTGGATACATTTCTAGATGTAATAATATAACAAGTTAGAGTGACCAGGATTCTGGAGAAGGGTCTGGAGACATTTCTAGATGTAATAATATAACAAGTTATAGGGACCAGGATTCTGGAGAAGGGTCTGGATACATTTCTAGATGTAATAATATAACCAGTTATAGTGACAAGGAACCTGGAGAAGGGTCGCTGATCCAGGGATTTATTCTGATTGCCAGATCGGAGTCGGGAAGGAATTTTTTTCCTAAAAATAAGGACAATTTTTTGACGTCCTCTAGATCAATACTATAGCAAAATAGGCTGAACTGGATGGACGCCTGTCTTTTATCAGCCTTACAAACTTTGTAACTATGTGTGACTGCATAAACACCAATATTCTTACTAATGGGTGATGTGTTTGGATCTTTGAAGGTGGTGTTTAGGACAACAAATGTCTTTTGTCTGTCAAAAACAGCACCAAGCTTATCCACAGGTTGTATGTTATGTTGCAGCTCAGTCAACCTCACTTCAATGCAGCTGACCTGCAATACCAGATACAACCCATGGACTGGTGTGGCGTTGTGTCTAGGAGAAAGAAACCATGTTTTTTTCTAATCCTGAACAACCCCTTCAATAATATCTTCTTCAAACCTAATCCATATCTCCACCAGTCTTCACATTTTTTGACTCATTGGATTATTTTTCCTCCCTTAGTTGTGAGACTTCGTCCGAGTTCTGGTACACAGGAGACCATTGCCAGACGGCCATCAGTAAGCCTGGAGTATATGCAGGAGTGGCCGTTGGCCTTTTCGTGTTGCTCGTCATTATCGTTGCTCTGGCTATCATCTCATATCGACGTCGGAGAGCATCTGATAAAGACAAGTGAGTATTTCTAATTGTAGACACGTTTACAAAAAGTTCCATTAAGAAAAAGAAAAAAATGGACATTAAATTATTAAATTTTGATAAAATTATGTTTCAATGGGAACTGGGTGTTGAAAAATAGAAATAAAAAACCCAAAAAACTAACCCCCCCATCTGTCAGCACTGCAGCACCAGAGTTTCACTGGGATACACTTTTCTTCACTTCTGGGTTGTGATCCTGATGAAAAGGAGAGGCTACCCACTGGGAAGCAACATCAGGATAAGAAACCCAAAGTGAAAGGAGCAGATCCTGGGCAGCTCTGGAGCTACAGTGTCGGGGGAACAGGTAAGTATGAATCACTTTTTTAGCTTTTTTTCCCCGTACTGGCTCCATTTAAATATAATTTAATGAATCCCTTACCCACACATGACGCATGGGTAAGTCAGTGCCAGTAAGGTTGTGTGTAGTTAACAGCACGGAATGGATCTGTTCCCGTTTTTTATTCCTTTAGACGCAATTGTAACCCCAGTGTCTAAATGTATGCGGAACGGTGCTGAGCACCATTCTTGACTCCAATCGGTGCCCCGTCTCCCTGTGCAGTGTTCTGATCTGTTAACTTGGCAGCTGGAAGGCTAACGAAGGATTCCATAGCTGCCATGTTTTCGTTCCTGTTACTTCTTGCTCCAGACAAGAAGTCATAGAATCGCCATATTGGTATGAAATGGATGGAACCTCAAAGGGGCTCTACGTCCTAGTGGGGTCTGCAAATTATCCTAGGATATAAAAGTGCTGCACCAAGAAAGAGATCACATCATGCTCTGCTGGTCTGAATACACTTTCTGTCTTTATTATTAAAAATGGCAGGTTTTATACTTCTTTTGTGTTAGTGAGATAGGAAAGCATCACATGGGCTGTTAGTCTGTGATTGGTTACATCCTTATTTGGGATATAGTTCCTTTTAGCTCAGGAATGTCCGAATCTTGGGTGCAGTCTAGGAAGCATTCTTAGTTCACATGTTATTGATCAAAATATGCTTAAGCCACCCACGAACTTACAACATGATCTCAGGTCGGGTGGTCCTACGCTATCTTTACCTCTCAATAGAGCCAAATTCAGGCCTCTCATTGGGTCAACCGACCTCCATTATCCAGAGAGAAAGAAATAAAAAAACACCAGCCTTGCAAGCTGCACTCATACAACAGCCTGTGAAAAGTGGGTGGGGTGCAGGAAACCAAAATGGAAGCATCCCTTCCTCCCTATATAGATTAAAAGCAATATATGCCAAACACAACGTATAGTTCTGCACAAAAAAACATCTCTGAAAAAACACTATGTGAACCTGGGTGCCACTGGCAGGGTTGCGGCACATATATATATATATATACACGCACACCATTACCAGTGGCACACCACTGCAAAAAGGGCAATACAATACATGGAAATCCCTAAAGAAGCATTTATGCTATCATACATGAAAAAACTTTGAGATTCTTAGTTCACATGTTTTTGATCAAAAAATGCTTAAGCCACCCACGAACTTACAACGGGATCTCAGGTCGGGTGGTCCTATGCTATCTTTACCTCTCAATAGAGCCAAATTCAGGCCTCTCATTGGGTCAACCGACCTCCATTATCAAGAGAGAAAGAAAATTAAAAAACACCAACCTTGCAAGCTGCACTCATATAACAACCTGTGGAGGTGGGCGGGGTGCAGGAAACCAAAATGGAGGCATCCCTTCCTCCCTATATGAATTAAAAGCAATATATGCCAAACACAACGTATAGTTCTGCACAAAAAATATCTCTGAAAAAACACTATGTGAACCTGGGTGCCACTGGTAAAGGTTGTGGCACAATATATATATAATTATATATATATATATATATTATATATATATATATTATATATATATATATTATATTATATATATATATACACGCACACCATTACCAGTGGCACACCACTGCAAAAATGTGGCTCTATTGAGAGGTAAAGATAGCGTAGGACCACCCGACCTGAGATCACGTTGTAAGTTCGTGGGTGGCTTAAGCATTTTTTGATCAAAAAACATGTGAACTAAGAATCTCAAAGTTTTTTCACGTTTGATAGATAGCATAAATGCTTCTTTAGGGATTTCCATGTATTGTATAGTCTAGGAAGGAGAATCCATCTTGGATTATACAGCAGTTATCTCTATAAGCATAATAGGTGATGGCGATTTTAGAAACACATGTGCCATGTGCCATGCCATGTGCAAAGGCATAAATGGTGTTATACTGACTAATACATTAAAATGGAGACACAAAGGATCACACATATAACACTTTTGTTCCCATCCACAACAGGGACGGCATTCTGCATTGTTTGTACAATGCAGAATGGGTTAGAGACAATCGAGCCACATATTGGTCAAGTATTCTAGAGGGACTCAATATAAATTAAAAAAAAAAGTTTTAAAATCATAAAAAAGGAAAATGTTAAGCATTCAAATCACCCCCTTTTGCCATTTTACAAATAAAAATATTAAAAAAGCTTTACATTGGTATCAGCAGATCTGTAAAAGTCCGATCTATTTAAATATAACATCATTCATCCCACGCGCTGAACACCGTAGAAGAAAAGAAAAATCACTGCCATAATTGCGTGGATTATAGGGTCATTTCACGTCCCTTAAAAATTGGAACAAAAACTGACCAATGTGTTGCATCTTTTCCAAAATGGAACCAATAAAAAGTACACTTCAGCCTGCAAAAAAAAATGCCCCCGCACACAGGTCCGTAGGTGAAAGAACAAAATAAATTGGTTGCAGAAAATGGCGCTACAGCACAAATTTAAGTACGTTTTTTTTTTCAAATTTCACGCACGTAGAATGTTTCTCAGTACATTTCATGGTGTAATGTCACCATTAAAATGTAAATCTTGTCCCGCAAAAAGCAAGCATGAAAAGCGTAAGTATAAAGCATAAAAAAGTTATGGCTCTTGGAAGGCGAGAATGAAAAAAGAAGAGTCATATTTTTATGATTGGCTGTCAGGAAGGAGACACTTAGACAAGTTTTCTGGCCTTTGTAATGGAGTAAGCGGTGGTTCTTTACTAACCCTCGAGGAGGCAGTGTATCCCACAGTTGTTCCATTCACTCTTCCTCCAGACCTGAGACTTACTTATTTTCTGTGTTAATGATTTCCTGAGAGCTAATCTTTATTGCTTTATGGCCCTCAGGATCACATACTGTAATAAGCACTCACCCGGTTACCTTGTCAAGTTCAGGGCTGGTGTCATTTATAGCCTCATAAAGATGATCCTTCCCATTGAATCAGCATACTGCAATTTCCAGTCCCAGTTTTTCGAACCCCCCTCCCCCATTTCTGTGAATGGTCGCAAAGTCATGTTTTCATTTCAGTGATAGCAAATAGAGAAACGGGAATGGGTTAGAATATCTCCTGGGGTCAAATGAAAAAAAAAAATCTATGTTAATATACTGATATCGATTATGTATACAAGTCATAACTTATAGGATTTCCTTCAACAATACATTGCGGACTTGAATAAGTGATACCTCCTCTTTTTTAACTGAACTGTTCTACAAGTGACATGAAATATAGTAGTTTTTTTAGGCATGCTTATTTTTTATCAATTAAGAGTGAAATTAATATCAATATTAGTAATAATAAAAGTAATGAAAGTGGTAAAAGTAATAGGAATAGTAATATGAATGATGGTGATATCAGTAACAGTATGAATAATGGGAATATTAGTAGTAACTGCCCTCAATGTAATATTACTATAGTAATTATAATAATAGTGATAACAATAGTAGTAATAATAACCATAGCAATTCCCTTCACTGAGGGCACATGCCTCCAAACCAAACCTACACCCCTAATTATTGGAATAAATGTGTAATGGTAAAATCAATTAGAACAGTAGTGATATTAAAAGAAGTAATAGTAGTAATCGTTGTAGCAATCAGTGGTAAGAGTGGTAACAGCACTAGTAGTTATAGTAGAATGAGTAGCAGTAGAATTGATAGCAATAATAGTAGTACATGTTTGGTTCCTGCAGGGATTTTAACTTAGAACCCATTTGGTGAAAGGCAGAAGTGCTAACCACTCAGCTACACTAATAGTAGTAGTTAAATGTATGGTGATAATAGCTGTAATAGTGATAATACAACATTTGTAACACTGCTAGTAGTTATAATTGTGATGCTTGTGGTAATAGTAGTAGAGCTGTAATTAGAAGTAGTAATTAGTAACTATATTGCTAGCAGAAATATAGTAATGGTAAACCTGTTAGCAGATTTGGTATCATTGGCACCAGTTTAATAACACACAGAAATCACAGATAAAGGGAATATACAAAAGACCGTCTCACAGAAAAATTCCAAATAATTCCCTTAAAATAATAACCTTTATTAGATATACATTAAAACCCCAACCTAAAAGTTTATCCTAATTAATGACCTCAAAAAATCACCTATAGGGTTATTATGCTATTATATGTAACCCTATGCTGGCTGCAAAATTCACAGTCCAAAACTAGGGTAAAAGAAAATAGCAAATAGCAATACAACAAGGGGAACACACCTCAAAAGGATATAAATGCTATACACCAATATAATAACCAAGAGTATATGAGACAACCATATAATTAATTGACTCACGGTTCAGAAGACCCAATTGGTATATCCTGATACTCTGGGGATAGGCTCCAATACGGACAACACCTTCAAAACATATGGACCGGATGTTCAGATAACGTACTATGTCCCATGTAACAAAAAGTCCCTATTTTTGACAGGAGGGATGATTGATCAATTTATCATTTGTCCATCATCCCCTGATGAACCGTTGGCTGGGGAAACGCGTCGGGATTTTGGCAACTGCCCGGTCTGTATCTACATGGGACTGCGGATGCGTATCTTTTTGCTTAGGGTGAGCCACCGATAAGTGGGGTCGTCCTTTTCAGGACGGGCTGCTCTACTTGGATAGGGACTTTTTGTTACATGGGACGTAGTACGTTATCTGAACATCCGGTCCATATGTTTTGAAGGTGATGTCCGTATTGGAGTCTATCCCCAGCGTATCAGGAAATACCAATTTGGGTCTTCTGAACCGTGAGTCAATTAATTATATGGTTGTCTCATATACTCTTGGTTATTATATTGGTGTATAGCATTTCTATCCTTTTGAGGTGTGTTCCCCTTGTTGTATTGCTATTTGCTATTTTCTTTTACCCTATTTTTGGACTGTGAATTTTGCAGCCAGCATAGTGTTTCATATAATAGCATAATAACCCTATAGGTGATTTTTTGAGGTCATTTATTAGGATAAACTTTTAGGTTGGGGTTTTAATGTATATCTAATAAAGGTTATTATTTTAAGGGAATTATTTGGAATTTTTCTGTGAGACCACCAGTTTAATAACTCTAATATCTCAATTTATTTTAATAGTCATATCAGTAATAGACAAACCTTTGCAAAAATATTCTTAGTACTGATAGCTTTAGTACGTATAACCTGTGCAGTAGTTATAGCAGAAGTATTATGATAATAAGACACTACTTGTTGTAATAGCAGCAATAACTACAGTTTTATTTACAATGGCAGCACTTAAAGGGGTTATTTGGTGAAGAAAACACGATCAAATAGTTGACCTGAGTCTTCATTCATCTTCCTGTGGTGTTTTCTAATTTGTCTTCTTCCTGTTCTATATGTAGCAGCAGTATTTCCTGTTTCCATTTGACTTGTAAAACTACTAGTCCCAGGAACCCTTGCTGTGCTTTCTCTATCTATCTTTTTCCCAATCTTGGTCTCAGTGCAGATCCTCTCCCTCATGTTAAAAGCCTTGGAGAACAGGACCATAGGGGAGGGGCTTCAAACACTGCCTTGACAAAAAGCAAAACCTCTTTGGTCACCTGATCTCTTGGGCTCAACACAGAGCTGTTTCCTGTGTTTGGAGACACAGAACTACTATGCCTCCTGTCATCAAATAGCTGATGTAGGACTGCAGTAGGGCCATGAAAAATGTGTTGGAGGTACATTACAAAAGTTCCTAAATTTGAGAGAGATAAAGTGTGGAAAATAGTTTTGTTCCACAGGAACAACCACTTTATGGAAACAGAAGTCATAGCAATCATAAAAAATAATTGCACAAATAGCATCAATAATGAATTAGTAGCTCTAGTAATGCAAGTAACAGGGCAATCAGCATTGCTTCGAATAGTAGTAACCTTTGTCCATTAAGTTGATGATGATTGTATTTGTTTTTGGTGTATAAACCCCCTTTTATATGTACAGTGCTGGAATCGATGGTGCTTTAAAAATAAAAAAATAATAATTCTTTGCGTAGTTGACAATTTCTTATTTTCTGTCTTCCCAGACTAATACTCAATGAAATACGATGGTTTGAGGAAGGATGGGAGGACAATAACCAAGCTCCTGGAACCATAAACCCTAATGGCAGTGCCACAGGTGAGTAATCTGGCAACAGCTCCTCTATGAACTGAGCTGATGCCAACTAAAGGTCACCAGGGCATTGACTCAAGTTAGGGCATTGAGTTACTGAAGGCCTGTATTATTAACAGAATACTCTTTTTTGGTTTGTTCCAGGTTCTCTGGGCTCTAATTTCCAGCCAGACCTCGGGAGAGTGAACACCAATGTCAAGGTAAAATATAATAAAAGTTGAAAAAAAATAGTCTAACAGGAGGATTTGACCCTCCTCCTTATCCTTACTTGTGCCGCAGCTGTACAGAACGAAGAGGTGGCCATTCATACATGGCTCTCTCCATGCATTTCTATGGGAGTTCCCATTTACTTAGCCGTCCTTGGAACTCCCATTAAAGGGGTGGTCTGGTTCTTTTTTATTTCAATTCATTAAAGGGGTTGTCTCATCTCAAAGTTTCATAGGATGCATGAATGAAATAATGCTGCTCTGCTCTGTCACTTCCTGGTCAAGCTGTCTGTAATTAGCATATGAGCTCTGTGTATTCAGACTTCTGTTAATTAGATAAATCTCCTGCTGTCAGGACCAGAAGCTTCTGAGTTAAAGTAACAACAGTAATTACTATCTTTTGTCTGAAAGATCAGATAACAAAAAAGCTCTCACTGCCCCCAGTTCTGTGCTGCCACAACCTGTGCCACTCCCTACTATTAGATAGAACAAACAGCAGGGGAGAAGAAGTACACAGGTCGGTCACTTGGGAAACCAGAGAGAGCTCAGAAGGTGATAAAATCACTTGTAGCTCTTTAACAAAAAAAATGAACAAAGCAATATATTTGGAAAATGTCTTCATTTAGTGTTCCCTATAAGTTGAATGGTAATCTCTGAACCGAGACAACCCCTTTAAGCTCACTATGGGCTAAACAGTGTCTTGCAAATGTAGATTTGTTCCAGCATCCAAGAAGCCAGTACTTCATATATAAAATTTACATTCCTTTATTCCATTCCATTAAAAACATACAACTGACATGACACGCATTTCGAGAATCAGCCCATTGCAACAATTACGGCTGATGAATGGCTACACTATAGAAGCAATAGTTTCTGAAGAGCGCATTCCCGATAAATAATTATCTGCTGGGTAGGCGCACTCATCAGTAGGGTGTTCCTTTTATAGTGTAGCCGCCCACCGCCTTCCCCAAACGCAGGGTCACACTACTTTGAATAGTGTGATATTTCGTTTAGAGAGGGGGGTGGGTGACTACAATACAAAAATGCTGGCCTACTGACTGACTAGCATGCATGCCCAGTAGATAGTAGATTAGTAGAAATGACTATGACTTACTTACAATAGATCCAAGTCTATCTTAGAACTAGGCTTAAGCTTACATGATGTTGTTTTGTTTCAACAGATGGCTCTTCCCAGACCTTACATTGTGCGGGGCGCATACAATTTGGACTCAACCGGTTGAAGACCTCAAGTCCCTGTGACAAGATATCCTGTCCTGTTTAAGTATTAGGTCATCACCAAACTTTCTAAGCTGTCATGAAGACTTAAATAAAGGCTGAAAATAACCAGGAGTCAATAAGAGTCTTGGTTATTTCATGCCAGAAAAGCTGCTAAGGTAGATGGACTGAATGTGCTGCTGTCTGTCAATGACAGGCATTTATTTCACTTGTTGTGGACTGGCCTACAGAGGGTCAGGGGACCCCACCACTCCCACAGGTGGGCCTCTGGACACGGCAGGTCTGGGGCTGCTTTATAGGGAAAGTGAAAGAAAGACAGAGTGGATGAGCTATGTGCAGTTTGTGCAATCATGTACAGTTGTTGTAAAGTGGGTCCCAAGAATTAACTCTACCCATGGCCGGAAGAATCAACTCAACTGGTGGACCCCAATAATCAACTTCACTGGTGAGCCCCCAGAATCAACTCCACTGGTGGCCCAAGAATCAACTCTACTGATGAGCCATAAGAATCAACTCCAATAGTGGCCTCAAGAATCAACTCCACTGGTGGGCGCCAAGAATAAATTCCATTGGTGGCCTCAAGAATCATCTCCACTGGTGGGCCCCAAGAATCAACTCTACTGGTGATCCCAAGGTACCCCAGTCCGACACTGGTTGTTGGTTTAACTGTATTTATAGGAATGTACCTTATCTAATGCAATGAAAACTGAACCTTTGTGTTCCAAAAAAATGTACAGGCTTTGTAAGCTTGGGCTTTAGTCAAGATATTAGGATCCTTGGACAATTACTCAAAAGTTCATGTTTCCAAATTTGGAGAAAGGCAATGGAGCAAGTGACAGAAAATGTGTCATAACAAAATTATTTCTATGGTTATTTGTAGACTAACTCAATCTCAAGACTAAAAAAAAAATTCATAGTAACACAATTGGGCAGATTTATCAAAAATGTCTTACTTTTAGATAGTGTAAACTAGACAGTCTTACGCTGCTGTGCCATATTTATCATAGTGTTGATAAACTGTCTAGTCCCAGTTTGTACCATCTTTAAGTTGGCTTACTTTTATGCTAGAATTTGGTTGCACATCCTGGCACATTTTTTGTCGCATTTAAGCCATGCCCTCTTTCCGCGAAGCCACGCCCACTTTGTCAGACGCGGCGCAGAAGCGCCTGAAACTGTCTAAAACACATAGTAAATGTGGCAAAAAGTTTGTTTTTGGCGCAAATTGAGGCAGAATTCTGGCGCAACTGCCTTGATAAATCTTCCCCAATAAATGGAATACATGTGGAAATCCAGTCAAAAGTTTTAAAAACTATATGGACACCATTTGGAGCAAATGCTCTTAGTTGTAGAAGCCCTAGCCGTGTTTGCCACATTCCCAATGGGTGGTCTATACCTGTTCTCATCTTCCACTCTCTAGCAAACTAGGAAGAATAAACTGGTGAAAGATTATTCCATTACTCGCTAAAGGTTTATACGAGACAGGTGTGTCTACTAAAAGTTTCTTCTATGTAGGGTGAGTTGTCCAAGAAAAGTGCGCTCTACTCATAATACAACTCAAAGCACTTTGCCGGTCATAAGATAGAGGTTATAGTCTTGTCAGAAATAAAATGTGGAAAATATTTTTAGAAACACAAAAGTTTTTTATCCCTTCTAATTTAAATTTCCTGGGTTTCAAACCACTCAAGAACAAAAATTTGACTACGATATAACAAATAATTAGTCGTATGTTTATTGAAATGTCTATGAATGTCATATCAGCACTTTAATCTTGTGCGGGTAACCTGTATCTATATATACTGAAGATGTTGTTTAACTTATTTAATAATTCTATATTATATTTATTAAATTATCATGTTACTATGGATTTGCATTTATATATTTTATTACTGCGTATGTTATATGACTTTTTATGACTGGTATTGTATCCCAATAAATGTAATTTTAAGAATAGCTGTATTCTTTCTTCTTTTTTCCTAGGGTTTGGTTTTTAAGATTCTGTACCTATTACAGTTGTACCAAAGTTTATAGAGGGTACATGGGTGTCACATAGACTTTATGACCAACCCACTAAGTATTATTTAAAACTTCTTACAGTGTTGATCCAGAGAAAGGCAAAAAACCCCATGAGATAGAAGCCAATTATCCTCATTTTAGGGAAAATTACTCCAATCTGACAATTGTAATAAATCTCTGTATTAATGACCCTTCTCCGGAATCCTTGCCTAAATATACAGTATCTCACAAAAGTAAGTACATTCCTGTAAACATTGTATTATATATTTTCATGGGACAACACTGAAGATCTGAAACTTTGACGCAATATAAAGTAGTCAATGTACAGCTTTTATAATAGTGTAAATTTGGTGTGACTTCAAAATAACTCAACACAGCCATCAATGTCTAAACCATGGCAACAAAAGTGAGTAAACCCCTAAGTGACAACAAAAGTGAGAACACCCCTAAGTGACAATTAACAAATTGTGCTCAAAGTGTCAGTATTTTGTGCGGCCGCCATTATTTTCCAGCACTGCCTCTTGGGCATGGAGGTCACTAGAGCTTCACTGGAATCCTCTTTCCTCCTCCATGACGACGTCACGGAGCTGATGGATTATAGAGATCTTGTGCTCCTCCACCTTTCGTTTGAGGCGGCCCCAAAGATGCTCCATAGGATTTAGGTCTGGAGACATGCTTGGCCAGTCCTGCACCTTAACCCTTATTTTCTTTAGCAAGGCAGTTGGCGTCTTGGAGGTGTTTGGGGTCGTTACCATGTTGGAATATTGCCCTCAAGGGGTCGTTGGAGGTCATTGGGGCCTAAGTAGGGCTGCAAGAACTGTGCTACCACCCACAAAGTGCTGAACCAGAGAGGTGTGAATTTTCATGCTAGCCCTCCAAATAAAAATGATGCCTGCTCCCTGTCCTGGCATCACTACCTGTGCCAAGCGTTGGCTCTGTCCTCTGGAGAGCCATGAACTTTGTTAATCTCTTCTCTATGTTTCTAGGCCACTTTTGGCCTGTGGGCCTTGAGTTTGTCACATGTGCTCTAGACATAGAGGACACCCCCTTGCTCTGAATACAGTCCTTGATATAAATAGTTCATGGAACAGATCTCTATAATAACCCTAAATATATGTATACAAATTTATTAGGTCACCATGAAGATTACTTGGGGTTAACATGATACTCAAGTTAGGGAAAGTTCATACTTTGCTGTATAATTAGATAACAATAATGCAAGAGGATACTGTTCATTAATAATAGAAGTCTGTTTCACTCCCAATGTTATATGCAGGCTCTGACTAGTCCACACTTGGCCCATTGGCCCCTAGCTACATGGAGGCTGCTTTTCAGGGAGAAAGACAGAGTGCAGAGTGCAAGAGGCATGTGCAGTCGTGTACAGTAGCTGTAGGGTGTGCCCCAAGAACTAATTCTACTGGAGGGCCCCAAAGATCAACTCCACTGGTGGGCCACAGGAATCAACTCCACAGTTGGCCCCAAGAATCAACTCCACTGGTGAGACCCAAGAATTAACTTCACTAGTAGACCCCAAGAATCAGCTTCACTGATGGGTCCCAGGCACCCCAGTCTGACACTGGCTATGTATCACTACTTTGTTTTTCAAATTGCTTTTCAGACCATGTAAGTGAAGCTTTATTATCCGTTCTCAATCACATTGTTATTCATTAGCTGATCCAGTCATCTTCTCGTGTCATTGTTCACCCTTCCCCACGAAGGACATTGTCACACTCGTCAGACTTCTAAACTTTGCCCCCTGACTTATTTATGGTGTTTATTGGTTTATTTATGGCATGATTGTGTGAACTCACGTGTGTTTTTTTCTGCTACATGTCTCTGCATCAGAGCTCGGAGGACTTATCTCAAAGACGCTGGAAATGTAAATTTAGAAGATAGAAGAAAAATAAGAGAAAATGCTGAGATTGATACATATAGATAAAAAACAAGTTATTCATTGTTTCTTGATTGCAAGCAAACTGAATTTTGGGAAAATAAGTGATTTGGCAAAACCATGGACATAATGTTGGTCTAATGGCTTCTAAGGTTGACTAGTAATTACATAGGACCTTATGTATGAGAACTTTCTAGCAGTAAAACCATACTTGTTGCCCATAGCAACCAATCAGAGCCCATAGCAACCAATTAGAGCTCAGCTTTTAATTTTCCAAAGCCCTATATGAAATGAAAGGGGAGCTCTGATTGGTTGCTCTGGGCTCTGATTGGTTGCTATGAGCTCTGATTGGTTGCTATGGGCTCTGATTGGTTGCTATGGGCTCTGACTGGTTGCTATGGACAACAAAGACAGTTTTCATACATAAGGCTTTCAGATTCTACAAATGATGACTAATCATAGGAGATTCTAGAACTGAATATGGAAATTAAAATGTCTATTTAGGACCACGACATAAGGAAGGATGTTTCTGGATTATGGTGCAGTTTCACCACAAAGAAAATGCTAAAAAAAATTCCCAATACAATGACTTCTAGGGAAAGAATGAAAGAATGGTCTTGTCTGAAATGAATATTTGACTCAAAACCAGAAGTCTTTGGTTTTGGTGGGAATTAGAGAACCCTAAAAGCACTTTTTTAGTTCTCTTATTTGCATAAGCAGCTGTATAACTTGCAGGGGTGTGTTGAGCTGCTTTGGAATATAGACAAGGGCTTTAGAATAATCCTCCCTATTCTTGGTCTCTGCCAACAGGTGGAGTACAGCTAGACACCTGCAAGCTATGTGCCACCGAGGGCCTGGTCTCAGAAGGAAAAGCAAGTAATTTTGTGTCAGTAGTCGTAGGTTGCTGGCTTTCCTTGACCCCTGCAGCACTGATGCACTCTCAGCCCAACCCCAACACCTCCCCACGGTACCTACCCTTCTCTGCTGTGACCCCTTGAAATGAACACACTCAACACTGATTGGATAAAATTGGCCACAGCAGCAGTTTTATTAACAATAATAGATCATAAATAAATTGCCATATAAAAATATAACGTAAACTCTCCAATATATATATAATATATATATATATATATATAATATATATATATATATATATATATATATATATATATATATGTGTATGTATATATGTAAATCCATCACAACCCCCACATACCACTATATATATATATATATATACATACCTCAACATAAATATAAATACATATATATACCCATAAGAACTGTAAACCTTAACTCCATGAACACCACAACCAGATGCGGCAGAGGTCCTTGGAACCAACCAACCTACGACCTGGCGACCAAATCCCCGAAGGGAACCAAACCACCATTTACCCCCAGCCGTACTCCACTGGCTCGGGGGTCCTAAAGCCATACAAGATGCTACACACCATTTTTCTCTACAGGGATTCCACCTGCAAGAGCCCACCACCTTCGCCCGGTCGATTCACCAGTCTCAAAACTATGAGGGAATCATACCCCGAATGACTCCCTCAACGGATCTCCTCGTCCAATTCCAAGAACCCCCACCGCCACCACGAGCATGCCATGAACCCTCATGCATGCGAGGCCCCCACCACGCCTATCTCTCTCTCAATGCCTTCCTGAAGGCCCGACAGCCGTCAGATGTACCCCATCAGATCTCCAAAAGTTGTCTACACCCGCTTCCAATTCCAAGTGCCTGAAAACACCCCTCTGTTCCTAGTCACAAACTGTGCCACCGACCTATTTACCTTAACCCTTGCCTTATTCAACCTCTCAACCGAGCGAGCACCCCTCCAGTGATGCCGAAACACGATGTCCGACCAGACAATAACCAGTCCCGGAAAGGACCTCCACAATCGCAACAAATCATACTTGATGCTCCGAATCAATTCTCTGAAAGTCAGAGACCCCAAATCATTACCCCCCACATGCAACACCAGAATATCCGGAGGTCTATCCAGGGCTGCAAACCGCGTCACCTTCCGGTACCACACCGCATCCCACGCCGTCCGAGCCAGCGTACCACCGCGACGTTCCGAGGGAAGCCCAATTGACGGCCGTCCGGCCGCATGTCCGCTTGCTTGGCACCCCAATGAACGTATGAATGGCCAAGGATGCAAACCAGGAACGGAGGACGCACTGCAGAACAAAGAAAACAAGCTGACACCAGCAACCCGGTGGAAACCCCCCTTGTCCACCTCCTGTAACCCTACCACATTCAAGCCGCCAATTGTGGCCGGATGTACAGCCGAAACCTATCTGACTCCCATCTCCCAATCCTATGAACCACCTCCGCACTAAGGCCCCACCCCGCAGCCTCAGTAGCAGCCCCGATTCGAAATGAATGCGGCCAACTGCCACCAAACACCGCCTAAACACCGCGGTGAACTGGAAACGTGAAAGAAACGTTCCATCTGCGTGACGCAGGACCGGCCCACACTCGGCCCTCCGGAAAGACCGAAATTCACGGCAGCACCGCACCGGACACATCGCGGACCCTGGAACCGCCATCAGGGTCACCCACCTCCCTCTGCCGGCCTGATCCGTCTTTGACCGACGCAGCCAAAACATGATTGCATCCCCGAGATCCGACATGTCCTCTTGTTGTAGGCCCCCCCACTCGTAACTGACTAGGAGACACCAACTCTCCCACCTGCAATGCCCCAAAGAATGCTAATGCAAAAGCTAGCCGGAAAAGCACCACCTCCTAACCTGAGCTAGCAACTTCCCACAACACCCTGCCAAGCCGTTCCAGCAGGGCGAAGACCACCAGACGCCGAGAATCTCTTGCAACCTGGCCCCGCCTATAACCTCGAAGAGCCCGGGACACGACGAAATCCCTAGTCAAATCACGCATCTGCCGCATTCTAAACCCAAACGGCAGCCCAGATATGAATCTCGAGACCCTAGACACAGACCACCCGAGCCCCTGAACACGCCCCAACCAACAAAGCAGAGCCCCGATGTGTACTCCTCCTCCACACCACTCACCCAATACACAATCCAATCCAAACCACGCACCCAGGCTGCCTCATAAGCAGCCCAGGTCCCACCTGACAAGGACACCCGAATCAGCTGGTCTGCGTCCTGAAGGCCACGGTCTCTTGCGGGATTTTTTCCGTCTGCACCGACACCATCACGCCCCCTCTCTGCTCCACAGGGGGCCCCCGGGCCTGCGACCCCTCGTCCCGCAGCCCTAACTGAGGAGACACTGTCACTACCGCCGGTGCCAGCCCCGCATCCACCGGCGACCCCCCCCCCGCCCCCCGCTCCCGAACCTCAATCCTCGCCAACAAATCCCGCAACGCCGTCGCTAAACCTCTAGACTCCACAGGCGATCCTCCCAGCCCCTCACACGCACAACCTTCTGAACTAAGCGCGGGCGTCCCACTACCAACCTGCCCCCTTGCGACCTAAAAATAGGTGGAAACGTACATGACAGAGACATATACTCACCAGGCTGCGGGGGGCTTGGACCCACCACCCGCTACCCGGGAATCCGGGTTTGCCGTCTCGCAGATAGCCGCCGACTCGATCAAATTGCCCGACGCCCCGGGGTCGGGCCATCAAACCCCAAATGGGGGGCCCGACCGGCGAAAGGTCGGGGAGAGGGGGCAGCTCCGCCACGCCCGGCCCGGGGGAAACCTAATCATCTTAGCTGCGCCGGGCCGACCGACCTTGCCCGCCTTTCCCCCGCCCCCGTCCCTTCCCCAGCCCCGGAGAAGCCCCACCCATCCGTTGTCCTCTCGGCCGCCGCCTGGGGGGGCCCCCCCGACCTCTCCGCCGGGCAGGGCCACCCCCCACCGACCGAACCGAAGACCAGGACAGGGGGCCGATCGCCCACGACCCGGGGCCCAGACCCCCCGCTCTCCACAGGCCCGCCGGCCAATTTGGACCTCCCGGGCCGGGGCAGCCCGGCCCCCCCCGGTTTGGGACCCCCCGCCCACCCGCCCTGAAGGGTCCCAAAGGGGCTCCGTGGCGACGACGAGCCCGGGGGTGCACCCCCGGGCTCAGCCGCGGGCGGGGGGGGCCCCGGGCCCTGCGGCCAAGCCGCACCCCCAACAATGCAGGTCAGAGCCCTCGGCCCCCACCCCTCGCCCACAGAGGGGACCGGCCGGGCCCTCAGCTCCAATCCTGTAGCGCTGCACCTGCTGATGCAGCCGGAATCCCTGACCCCAACCACGCTCGGGGGCCGCCCCCGGGCGCCGCAGCCGGGTCCCCGGCCCCACTCACTAATCCCCCCTCCTGCTGCTTTAACCAATGGCCCCCTGGGTTGCCGCTAGCCGCTGCAACAGCTCCCTCTGCGGTGGGCATCCGGGGACGAGCCGTAACAACGGGCGTCCTGCAGTGCGAATCCTGGCGCGCAAGTGACGAAGGGGCCGAAGGGGGAGGTTTTTAATACTCACCCTCACTTCCGCTCAGCCTCCGTTTTTCCCCGCCGCACTACACCGCGGTTCACCACGCCCAGCAGCCGGGGCTGGTGCGCCTCCCCTAGGGGGCATGGCCTGGTCCGGCGCGCTGCTGGAACGTCTGCAGTGTTGGGTAGGAGGCCGTTTCCGCATTCAGGACAGGCTTTGGCAGGTATTTGAAGGCCTATTAAAAGCCTGTTACTCCTGACAACGGGGTTTGGTTCGCCACCAAAGAGTGGGAGCAACAACAGAGCTAAACTGAGGAGAAGGTATGTAAGCTTTTCTCAAGCCTGGGGGGAAAATCAGAACTTTCTCCTCAGCTCAGCTCTGTTATCTATAATATCCCCCGTGCAAAGTGATCCAGATAACATTCAGCGCCACTTGGATCCTTTATCTGGGAATTTTTAAAACCCCCCCCCCCAGTCGCAAATTGTGTTTTCCGGGTTGGGCACCATGCAGCCGGGAAACCCCGAGAAGGGTTTCCCTGGCTGCCATGTTACTGTTTCTTTTACTTCCTGCCCACAAGTTTATCTTGTCCCGCAAAACAAAAAAGCCCTCATGAGTTTAAGTAGATGGAAAAATGTTATGGCTCTAGGAAGATGGCAGGAAAATACGAAGAGCCAGATTATGATGCCTGGATGTCAGGAATGGGTTAAAGACAATTATGGGCCCCCATGATGTCCATCTACCAACTTGTTGTTTGAGTGCTTCTACCTAGAGGAGGGGGCTTCTTAGATGTTAATTTTTTAATATAGTTTTTAATGCCCTTATACAAAGCAAACTAACCTTTATAAGGCTCCTTCTTTCTAAATTATAAATGAATTGGTTTCTTGTGTGAACATTGAACTCAACAGAAAGGAAAACAACTGAAGAGCAAACCTCCGCTAGACTATAACATGGACAAAGTACATCTTCTTATCACAGTAATCTATAGCTGGGAGGCAGGAGCGTGACTTGATAGACCAGTCTATATAACATGCACAGAGTGCTGAGGCTCGTACATGATGAGTTGGTTCTTATGAGGACATGCCGCTGTGTTGTATACTTTTATGCATCTTAACCTTAGGACATTGACACGGTCTACGTCATGTACGCTAGACTTTCTATTGATTTTGGCACTTGCTCACCAACTTGGAATTGATCCCTCAGTTATGCCAACCTGACAATTCAGTAGCACTGTGCTAAGGGTGACTAAAGGGGAACAACCCAGCAAAGTCTCCCCTTCACCCAACAGCTTCAGGCCTGTTCATCTCGGATTAGTGAAAGTTGTGGAGATCTCCTTGTTCAGGAAATAAGGGTTGTCTACTTTGGACAATCCATACTTGGTAGAAGGCTCCCTTGACAATCAGATAATCTCAAAGGGGTCTCCAGCTATGATTACTAGTGATTAGCTGTACTCCTAGTGGAAACCTGACTGTAAGTGCAGCGCCACCACAGGGGAAATTAAGCATTACAGGGTGTCCATTCAAATCAGTGGGATTATCTGAATAATATAGAACTAAACAGGACAAAACAGGATGGTGAAAGAGTCTGCATTATACCTTTTCCATTACAGATCAAAGATGAGGATGAACAGAATATAGGGTTATATGATAGAGGAAAGAAGCTGAACTATGTGATATATAGAGTTGTATGATAGAGGAGAGAAGCTGAGCTCTGTGATATAAAGAGTTATCTGATAGAGGAGAGGAGCTGAGCTCTGTAATATATAGGGTTATATGATAGCGGAAGAGGAGCCTAGCTCTGTGATATATAGGGTTATATGATAGAGGAGAGCTGCTGAGCTCTGTGATATATAGGGTTATATGATAGAGGAGAGGAGCTGAGCTCTGTGATATATAGGGTTATATGATAGAGAAGCTGAGCTCTGTGATATAAAGAGTTATCTGATAGAGGAGAGGAGCTGAGCTCTGTGATATATAGGGTCATATGATAGAGGAGAGAAGCTGAGCTCTGTAATATATAGGGTTATATGATAGAGGAGAGAGCCAAGCTCTGTGATATATAGGGTTATATGATAGAGGGAGAGAGCTGAGCTCTGTGATATATAGGGTTATATGATAGAGGAGCTGAGCTCTGTGATATATAGGGTTATATGATAGAGAAGCTGAGCTCTGTGATATATAGGTTATATGATAGAGAGAGAGCTGAGCTCTGTGATATATAGGGTTATATGATAGAGGAGAGAACAGAGCTCTGTGATATATAAGGTTATATGATAGAGGGAAGAACTTAACTCTGATAATATATGGTTAATAATGATAGAGATGAGAGGCTGATAGCTCTGATATATAAGTGTTATATGAATGTGAAGAAGAACATGTAATGCTCTGTGATATATAGGGTAATATGATAGAGGGAGATGAATCTGAGCTCTGTGATATATAGGGGTATATGATGAGGAAGGACTGACTCTGTATATATACGGTTAATGTATAAGAACAAGCCTGTAAATGGGGGTTTATATAAAAGAGAAAGGAGCTAGCCTTTTAAAAAAATGGGGTTTTATTGATAGAGGGCTGAGCCGTATATAAAGGGTTTTTTTAAAAAGGGAGAAAAACTGAGCTCTGTATATATAGGTTATATTAAAGAGGAAAAGCTAGCCTGGGATATATAGGGTTTATATGATAGACAATCTTAAACTTTAAATAAAAAAAAATGCAACTCCTCCCACATCAGTGTTTGGGCATTTTTTGCTATAATCAAACACTGATATATGGAAAGCTGTCAATCACTGAATGTGGGCTATATGAAACAATGTATGGTCTTATAAGTTATTTACATAGTTTCAGCAGACAGGACTTGGGTCAGCCCCATTGGATTGGGCTGATCCACATCCTAAAACACAATGAGATCTGCCTGCAGTGACCAGGGCTCCACTGCTGCTTATTACAAGGTGTTTTATCCAGATAAGAATATGCAGCTCAGCACCTGCAGAATTATCGGCCATGTAGGAACCTGGTCGTTAGGGGTTTTATATCGGGCTGTAAAAATTACTGCTTTACAGAGACTCCATGCGCTTACTGTATTTCTACTCAATGACTCAAAGTTCTTTGACAAAAGATTTGACTTTTAAAGGGATGTTCCATTAAAATTTGTCTCATTCATTAACAGTGACATTCATCTAGGTTTATATACATTTTACCATTCTATTTATCTATGTTTTTATCTTTATTATACACATTTTTAACCCCTTAATAGCTATTTTCTGTTTTAATAACCAATATATTTTGCAATTATTTTTTACATATATGGGTCAAGTGGCTGAAACAGGTATTTTTTAAATTTTTTCCTTATATGATAAGGATGTCCTATCTCATTCACTGATGACGTATCAATAAAGTATGATATCAAAGTGTAACAGGACCCACCCCTAAGACCTGGACCATAAGTCTCTATTCAAATGTAGACCGGGCTTGAGTTCCACTCTCTATTCTATTTTACAGGGAAGCGCTGTGTTCTCTCTATTGTGTTCTATGGGAGTTCCCAGTACAGGGGAGCCCTGTGTTCTATATTATGTTCTATGGGATTTTCCAGTACAGCGGAGCGCTGTGTTCTCTATTGTGTTCTATGGGAGTTCCCAGTACAGGGGAGCGCTGTGTTCTCTCCATTCTGTTCTATGGTAGTTCCCAGTACAGGGGAGTGCTGTGTTCTCTATTGTGTTCTATGGGATTTCCCAGTACAGGGGAGCGCTGTGTTCGCCATTCTGTTCTATGGGAGTTCCCAGTACAGGGGAGCGCTGTGTTCTCCCTTCTCCTCTATGGCAGGTCCCGATACAGGGGAGTGCTGTGTTCTCCATTGTGTTCTATGGGAGATCCCAGTACAGCGGAGCGCTGTGTTCTCCAGTCTGTTCTATGGGAGTTCCCAGTACAAGGGAGCGCTGTGTTCTCCATTCTGTTCTATGGGAGTTCCCAGTACAGGGGAGCGCTGTATTCTCTCCATTCTGTTCTATGGCAGTTCCCAGTACAGGGGAGCGCTGTGTTCTCCATTCTGTTCTATGGCAGTTCCCAGTACAGGGGAACGCTGTGTTCTCTCCATTCTGTTCTATGGGAGTCTCCAGTACAGGGAAGCGCTGTGCTCTCCATTCTCCTCTATGGGAGTTCCCAGTACAGGGGAGCGCTGTGTTCTCTCCATTCCATTCTATGAGAGTTCCCAGTACAAGGGAGTGCTGTGTTCTCTCCATTCTCCTCTATGGGAGTTCCCAGTACAGGGGAGCACTGTGTTCTCCCTTCTGTTCTATGCGAGTTCCCAGTACAGGGGAGTGCTGTGTTCTCCATTCTGTTCTATGGGAGTTCCCAGTAAAGGGCAGTGCTGTGTTCTCTCCATTCTGCTCTATGGGAGTTCCCAGTATTGGGGAGCGCTGTGTTCTCCATTCTGTTCTATGAGAGTTCCCAGTACAGGGGAGCACTGTGTTCTCTCCATTCTGTTCTATGGGAGTTCCCAGTACAGGGGAGCGCTGTGTTCTCTCCATTCTGTTCTATGGGAGTTCCAAGTACAGGGGAGCGCTGTGATCTCCATTCTTTTCCATTGGAGTTCCCAGTACAGAGGAGCGCTGTGTTCTTTCCATTCGGTTCTATGGGAGTTCCCAGTACAGGGGAGCGCTGTGTTCTCCATTCTGTTCTATGGGAGTTCCCAGTACAGGGGAGCGCTGTGTTCTCCATTCTGTTCTATGGCAGTTCCCAGTACAAGCGGCGAGCGCTGTGTTCTCCAATATGTTCTATGGGAGTTCCAAGTACAGGGGAGCATTATGTTCCCTATTCTGTTCTATGGGAGTTCCCAATACAAGTGAATTTTGTGTTCAGATGTACCCAGAAATACCATAGAACAGAATGGAGAGTTGAGTGCAAGCATGACCAACTCTACATTCTGAGCTGACACTTTGGGCGCCCATTCCTGAGATAGGTGAGGGTCCCAAAGGTGGTTCCGGCATCTATCACACATTGATGTCATATCCTATTGATATATCATTAATGTGTGAGATAGGAGGAGTACAATAAAGTTGCTTATGTGTCTGTTTTTTTCCACAGCTTTACTTTTAATCATGTCCCCAAATAGATTTTCAGAAATGTTGACTATTTTCAAGTTCAGTTCTATTTTTTTTATTACATCAGCAATGACTTGGGGCGACAGAAAAGTGTCGCATCTATGCCAGTTTTAGGCACATTAACCCCTTAAGGACCCGGCGGTTTTTTTTTTTGGTGACACGTTTGTTTTTCCCTCCTCGCCTTCTGAAAGCCATAACATTTTTATTTTTCCACCTACATAGACACATGAGGGCTTTTGTTTTGCGGGACAAGATGTACTTTCTAATGGTGTTATTCACTATACTATAGAATATACTGGGAAACCGCAAAAAAATTCCAAGTGGGACAAATTATGAAAAAAAAATGCATTTTCGCCATGTTTCTGAGTGTTTTGCTTTAACGGCGTTCAATCTTCGGTAAATATAATGTATTCTCTGTATTCTAAAGGTTGTTACGCATCCGGCAATACCAAACATGTAGGGTTTCCGTTATGTTTTGGTATCGTAAAAAAATTCCAAACATTTTCTATTTTTGAAATTTGCGCCATGGTGCCATTTTGTGCGACCAATAACTTTTTTGTACTAACACCTACGGATGTCAGTGAGGCGGCATTTTTTGAGGGCTGAAGTGTACTTTTTATCGCTAGCAGTTTGGAATGCATGCGACTTTTTTGATAATTTTTATTCCTTTTTTGAGTGACATAAAATGACAAAAAAACGCAATTTTGGCGTTTGGAATTTTTTTTCTTCTACGGTGTTCAGCGTATGGGATAAATGATGTTATATTTTTAGAGATCGGACTTTTTCAGACGCGGCGATACCAAATATGTGTAACTTTTTTTATTATTTTAATGATTTTATTTGTAAAATGGGGAAAGGGGGGGTGATTTGAACTTTTAATACTTTTTTTTTTTAACTTTAAAACTTTATTTAATTTTTTTTTTTACTGTAACATTTAGTCCCCCTATGGTGCTTGACCACTAGGGGGCGCGATTGTTAATACAGCCTAATCCATTGCCTATGCAATGCATTAGGCTGTACAAAGATGGCGGTTTCCCCACTTCCTGTCTACGGCCGGAAGTGGGGAAATTCAAAACATGGCAGTGACGGGAGCGTTCACAGGGCTCCCCACCACCGTCCCCGGTCGTCGGATCATGACCGTAACGATCGGTGCACGGCACCGATCGTCGTTCAATTCAGACGCCGCGGCCATCTTTGCTGCGGTGTCTGATGGGTTAAACAGCGCCAGCGGGTGGAGCCACCTGCCAGCGCTGTTACTGCCGGGTGTTAGCGGCGATTAGCCGCTAACACCCGGCGGCTGTACGGGGGGGTCGCGGAGTGATCCCCCTGCAAAGCCCCTTAGCGGCCCTGGGACGTACTCATACGCCCCAGGTCGTTCAGGGGTTAAATCAGTGTAAAGTGCGCCTGAAAGTCCGATACTTTCTAAAAATTAGCGTCAGGTATACCTTGCATAGATTACTTATTGTGCCTAAAATGGCACATCATATCAAAAAAGGGCTCATTGCATCAAAAAAGGGCACATTGTATGAAAAATGGGGCATTGTATCAAAAAAGGGCTCATTGCATTCAAAAAGGGGGCATTTTATCAAAAAAGGAGGCATTGTATCCAAAAAGGGCGCATCGTATCATAAAAGGGGGCATTCCATCAAAAAGGGGGCATTGCTTCAAAAGGACGCATTGTATCAAAAAAGGGGGGCATTCCATCAAAAAAGGGGGGCATTGCATCAAAAAAGGGGGCATTGCATCAAAAAAGGCGCATTGTATCAAAAAAAGGAGGCATTGCATCAAAAAAGGGGGCATTGCATCAAAATGGCGCATTGTATCAAAAAAGGAGGCATTGCATCAACAAAGAGGGCATTGCATCAAAAAAGGGGGCATTGCATTAAAAGGGCGCATTGTATCAAAAAAGGTTGCATTGCTCAACACTCGGCACATAGCATATCATTGGCAGTATATGTAATGCGTCTATCGAGGCTCATTGCCCGATGGGGGCGCATAACATATGTAAGGTGCCTCAATAGGGGCATTTCATGACGGGGGCGCACAGTGCACCATATTTAGGCACATTACAAAGTGTCGTTCCCGGCATATAATGCGCCTAGTTTTGGTGTACGGCAGTTCATTTACAACAATAATATGGTGTCAAAAGTGGGTTTGCCGCAAAATAGAACCAAAAAACTGGCGTTGGCGAGTTGGGACATGTCGCCCTAAATCTACAGCTGCTGAAATAGGTTCCTATCACCTCAACAATGTATGCTCCTGTAAATTATTTACACGTGTTCCCCACATATTAATTGCCTTAACCGCGTCTAGAGACATAGGGGCTAAGAAAGGATGGTGGATTTCTCATGGAAGTGATACCAGATCCAGAGAGAAGCTGAAAGTTAAATTAACTCCTAAACATGGTAAATGCACAAACCCTTACCCCAACTTAGGGTTAGGGTTGATATTTTTTTTTTTTTTTTGGCTAACCATAATCCAGTTGCTTAAAAATGTATCACTGACCCGAGTATGAAGCACAGAACTAACTAAAACTGGTTTGGAATATATAATATAAGCAGGAACCTGAATTGGGGGCAGGGACCTGAAATAGATGCTGGGATTTGCACATGATTGGAAGCCACTTAATATATAAGCATTATAATTATTAACTCATGGGTTTGAAGCCAACCAGTCACACTATCTGTATGGCGTTCCACTGTTCTCCCACCTTTTGCATGGATATTTTCCAAGTCAATAGGCATCATTTGGGAATTGAACTGGCTAGTTGGGAAAATCGATCCCCTTAGAACGATGCTTTACAAGCTGTAAAATTTAATTTGATCTACCATATAAAAGATGTGGAACGTGAATAGATACAATTCTTGGCTCTCTCTATTAGCTCCAGTGTAGAACTCCCAGCTATGATGTCTTTACTAATGCCTCCCAATGTTTTGCTTGGTACGGTTTATTGTATAAAAGCCCAAAGGGGGGAAAAACATTTCCCAACAGCCACCCCATTTTTTTGGTTATATTGTGCAAAAAACCGTTTTGAGCCATATTTTGGTGTAAATAACTGTCGCAACAAAACTTTCCATTATACCCGGTAACAAACATTGTAATGCGCCAAAAAATGATGCGCTGTGGCCCCATAACGGAGTCCCCTATTGAGGGCGTATACGCATTACAAGTGTATATGTTTAGGCACTTTCATATACTTGTAATGAAAAAGCTATGAGCCCCCTTGCGCATGTCCCTTTGATAGGGGCATTAACAAACGTTCAATTAATGCTGTCCCGTGATTTGCACTAATCACGGCACAAAACTTTTCATTGGTAGGAAATGTAACGCCCCTATGGGGACTTTTGACAGGAGGTATGCTTAAATTTACAATATAGGGAAGGCCTAACACATATCACTTGTATGATTTTGCTATCGCCCCAATTGGCGCATTTCGTTAGGGGAGGCCACAGCGCATATTTTTTAAGGCTTTTTGTTTATATAAAGGGACCTAACACCAGATTTTTGATGGGTTAACCGGGGTGAATAAGCTGTGTGAACCGGTTAAACTTATTAATGCCCCAAAAAACTGATAACCGGAAATTTTTCGGACTCTCGCCCAAATTTTTAATGCTGATCTAGACACTTGGAAGGCTTGTACATATACGAATAAGACATTGCTCTAATTAGAAAAATGATTTTGAATTATTGCTTTCTACCATTTCTTGTAAGAATAAATGTAAGTGGAGAATCTATTTAATATTCTCTCTAATGCTTTAATGATTTCCTTATACAATTATGTTGAATTTCAAGAATTACTATGCTTCTTCTGGTACTGTAATTAACTGTATAGGTTATAGATAATGTACTGATGTCTTCACTTCATAATTGAACTTCAGTTGGAAATGAATTCAGTTTCCCGTGTTTCTTTCCTAAGGTGTGTGGCGTTAACTCTGCTCTGTACTAATTTATGTGGAAATAACTTTTTAATGCTTTTACCTATCCTTGTGATTTAGAGAGGTTTTCTCGTGACCCATTGGGCCTCATGTTTTTGAAAACTGGTTGGTCTAAAACTCACTTTTTTTTTCCCCTAGAACCAATCAAATACCCCTTTTTTTTTTATATTGCTGTGGAAAAAAAGAAAGGGGGGGCTTGATTGGTGCTTGGAAACAAGTGAATTTTAGACCTAGACGTTTTTTATACATGTTCCCACTGTGTTTTTTAAAATTTGTTAGTCATTTTAGCCCTAATTGCCAACTTTTGAAAGTGGAAAAAAACAGGAGAAGAAGGGGGGGCGCGCAGCCCCTTCAAAAAGCCCCACCCCCTCCACTAACTGCATAACGGGTTTTTGGAAGAAAGCCAGGAGTTGCCCTTATAGCCCGGTGTACCCCCCATAACCCGGTAGTGCCCTTACAGGCAGGGAAGACCGCTTGTGCCGGGGGGTTTCCCCCTTTCTTAGCCCCGGGATTGCCCCCTTTTTTCGCCTGGTATTGCCCCCTTTTTTAGCCTGGTAGTGCCCCGTTTATTTGCCAGGTATTGCCCCCCTTTGTAGTCAGGTATTGCCCCCTTTATTAGCCGGTGAGCCCCCCTTTTGTATTGGTTCCCCTTTAAAAGCCCGTATTTCCCCCCTTAGTAGTCAGGGATTGCCCCCTTTATTAGCCCGGTATTGCCCCCCTTGTATCAGGGATTTCCCCCTTTTTTTAGTCAGGGATTGCCCTCTTTATTTGCCCGGGTATTGCCCCAAATTTTTTTTTTCCAGGATTACCCCCCTTTTTTACCCGGGATTGCCCCCCCTTGTAGTCAGGGATTGCCCCCCCCCTTTTTTACCAGGTATTGCCCCCTTTGTAGTCAGGTATTGCCCCCTTTATTAGTCAGGTATTGCCCTCTTTATTAGCCAGGTATTGCCCCATTTATTAGCCAGGTATTATCCCCTTTATTAGCCAGGTATTGCCCCCGTTAGTAGTCAGGTATTGCCCCTTTATTAGCCAGGTATTGCCCCCTTTAGTAGTCAGGTATTGCCCCCTTTATTAGCCCCCACCCATTGTAGCCAGGTAGAGCCCCCCTTTGTAAGCCAGGTAGAGCCCTCCCCCCATTGTAGCCAGGCAGAGCCCCCTATAGCTAATAAAAATAAAATAATAAAAGTCACTTACCTCACCAGGCTCCTGCAGCTCCGGACACCTCCCGGCCGATCTCCTCAGCGACGCAGGGGAGTGAGTGCACCGCGCGTCACTCCCCATGCGCCGCTGACCTTTATGTCCGGCGCGCACCGGCACTGTACATACAGGGGGAGGAGGGAGGAGGTAACGATTCCTCCTGCCTCCTCCCTGCACAGCGAGACTCCGGGCGGGTGAAGCGGCCGCAGCGGCCGCGTCACCGCGCGTAGGAGCGGCCCGGCGGCGCAAGAGTAGCGCACCAGCGCTACTCTTGCGCCGCGGTCCCCCCGCTGCCTGCTGGCAACGGGAGGAATGCCAACTCTGCCGGGAGGGCGGGGGGGGGGGCCTCAAATAGCGGGACCCCCCCGCCAAAAACGGGAGAGTTGGCATGTATGATTTTAACTAGAGATGGGCGAATTGATTCTAACGAAGTGGAATTCGTTTAGAATTTCAGGAAAACTTCGGTTCGGAACGGAGTCGAAAATTGGGGTAATTCGCGGGAACGAATCGTGTTTTTGATTGATAAAATGGCTGCGAGCACATGGCGCTACATGGGGCAAAGCACTCTGAGAGGAAGAAGGGCATAGCCTGCATGACATGTGCAGAGATTAAGCCAATCAGAGGGATTCTGTGACGTCACCGCACTATATAAGTCCGGGCGCGACGCTGGGAGCTCACACTCCTCTCACTGTACTGATCAGGGAAGATGCTGCCGCGGCTGCTTATGATATCTCTTACTGAAGAATTGATTTTTATACAGCGATTTTTGGGGGGTGTCTCAGCTTGTCTCAGAGACTGCTTCTCTTAATGTTCTATTTCTGATTTTGTGGGGTATTGGATCTGAAGTCCAGTGTGCGTCCAGTGCAGCTGCATATACATTTTAATGCTATCTGCTCACAGCACATTGAATATCCAAGGGGATCTAAGCCTGTTCCTGTTGTATTCATTTAAAGAAACAGCGTTTTTTACAATACAAATACCACTTCATTTTTGGCTGCTCAATTATTTGCGCAATTTACATCCAGGGGTTAATTAAGCGTTGTTCTGCTGTTGTAGTCACTAAAAGAAACGTTCTTTTTCACCGCCAAAGAAGAAATTTTGGCTGTAGCATAATTCATATCCGAAGGTTAATTAAGCCTGTTTGTGCTTTTATATTCAGTAAAAACCACACAGTGTTTTTAAACGGCACATACAAGTCAATTTTTCCCTGGCCATTTGTGGAGCGCAATTTATATCCAAGGGTTACCCAAGCTTGTTACTGGGTTCATTTGGAGTCAAATACAGGGTGTGTATTTATCATATACAGATATCTTCATCAAACAGTGTCTGTACATTTTAGAACAAACAGTATGTAAGACAGAGAGGTGGCAGGCTCTGCACCTGCGAGTGGCAGTGGCACAAACATTCCAGGTCGCAGCATAGCAAGGGGACGTCGCAGCAGGGGTCACTCGGTGAGGCCACAACTGCCGCTGTCATCTAGCGGCCGTGTGCTGACCAGCAACCCAAGGGTTCTTGATTGGTTGACTAGGTCATCCTCTTCCTCCCAGATGACATCTGACAACCCCAGCCAAGAGTCGGTGGGAACGTCAGACACAACCCTTAGTTGGCATGGCCCGGGAGCGGGTCAGCGGCCCTCACCTGTCCTCAACCCGCCTCTGTCCCATCCGGTTCCCTCAGCCAGAGATCTACTATGTGGTCTGGGCTCAGCGCCACTATATAGCGAGGATGAACAATTTGAGGAGGGCAGTCAGCAGCTACTTGGCAGCGAAGAAATGGGGCCAATATCCCCTGCTTCTTGCAGTAGGTGGCAAAGTATAGATGTGGAGAGTGGCATGGGAGTCTGGTTGAGAGGGGTCAGCCTCTGCATACCAAGACCGGTGATGAGGACAGCAGTGACGATGAAACACAAATCGATGATGATGTAGCCGACCGCACTTGGGAGCCGGGTGAGGCAAGGGCTTCATCATCGTCAGGAGAAGAGGGCGTCAGCTTGCACGTCAGGCAGCAGCGCAGCCAGCAAGTGGGTCGTGTGACCGTGAGTCAGCAGGGTAGCAGCAGTGTGAGGTCGGGAGCCAAGCGGCCACGGGGTAAAAAACCCGCTTCGCAAGTCCAAGAAAGTAGCGGCACAGGGGCTCAGCGAGGCAGCGGCGGCAGTAGTCACTCAGTGCGGAGCGTTGGCGGTAAAATCAGCTACTGGGCGGTGTGGCAGTTCTTTGCTAAGACACCGGAGGAGTCGAATATGGGTATATGTAGAATCTGTGGGCAGAAAGTGAACATGGCCAGGGAGCTAACGTTGGCACCACGGCCCTGCAGAGAGTTCCAAGCCGTAATTTATTTTCCAAAAAGGCAGTACCAGCATTTCATAAATATGTAGAACAGAAGGTGGGCCATTACTTGAGCTTATCGGTTTGTTCCAAGGTGCACGGCAGCGCAGACGTCTGGAGCTGTAACTACGGTCAGGGCCAGTACATGTCCTTTACGGCCCACTGGGTGAATGTGCTTCCAGCCCAGGCACACCAACAACTTGGACACGAGATGCCGCTTTCTCCTCCACGTTGTCAAACTGCGGCTCCTGCGCCAATGTCCGTCTCCTCCTCCTCCACCACCACTATCATCTCAGCCTCCACAAGTACTGCTCCATCATACCACATGTGTAGGGCACAGCGGTGTCACGCAGTTCTACACCTGGCTTGCCTCGGCGAACGAAGTCACACAGGGGAGGAACTGCTCTGCGTCATGCAGCAAGAAATCGATGTGTGGCTTTCTCCGCGCCAACTGCAAATCGGAACCATGGTGACGGACAATGGGAGTAACATGGTGTCCACGCTGCACCAAGGAGGGATTGTCCATGCGCCTTGCATGGCGCACGTGTTCAATCTGGTTGTGAAAAGGTTCCTGAAGTCTTTCACCGATCTTCAGAAGATTCTGAAAATGGCTAGGAAACTGTGCATGCACTTCATCCATTCCTACAAAGCCAGGAACACCCTCCTCGAGTTGCAGCGGCAGAACGGCCTCCCCCAACACACTCTGATATGCGATGTTTCCACCCATTGGAATTCCAGCCTGCACATGTTGGACCGACTGTATGAACAGAGAAAGGCCATTAACGATTTTTTGATGATACAGGCAGACAGAAGTACTCCCCTGTGTAACTTTGATGTCAGCCAGTGGCAGCTTATGCGTGACACCTGCCGTTTGTTGAGGCCATTCAAGGAGGCCACGTTATTTGTCAGTCGCCAGGACTACGGGATGAATAACGTCATTCCACTGCTTCATGTCCCGGAACAGATGCTGAAAAATCTGTCTGGGCAGGGGACTGGAGACGTGACGACTACATCTCGCGGCCACATGAGTCCGCTGGGGGACTGAAATGGGGGGGAGGAGGAGGACATTGGAGCAGAAGCATTGTCTGGTGAAATGAGTGGATTTTCTACCCAGGTGACAAGACAGGAGGAGCAGGAGCAGCTGGAGGAGGTGGATGGAGATGAAGAAGACGAGGCAGATGACCCCCAAGCACCGTGGCAGTATACAGTGGAAATGGAGGCAGGAAGCCCCTCGGAGTCACTTGTGCAGATGGCCGGCAGCATGCTGATTTGCCTGGCTAGTGACAGCCGAATAGTAACAATCCGGCAGAGGGATGACTTCTGGCTCTCCACCCTATTGGACCCTTGATACCGGTCCAAAATGGGAGCCTTTTTCCCAGCTATTGAGAGGGAAGACACACTCAAATACTATAGGAAATCCGCCGTAATCAGTTGGCAGCTGCCTATGTGGGGCATCGTCCCTCCTCTGACAGGTCTGACCGAGGGTTCCTCACCGCTCACGTACTACTGCCGCGGCTACTGGGGGAAGGTGAGGGGGTAGGAGCAGTACCAGCTCCATCAGTAGTAACCTAAGTCTGGAGTCACTGATGTGCAGCTTCCTTCCACCCGCCTGGTGAGGAGAGCAGTCGCCAGCAGCAGCACGAGGACTGGAGCAGTCCCTGAACCAAACAGGTTGTGGCCTACTTGGACAGCACTCTGCCACCCCAGTTAGAAGATCCGCTGGACTACTGGGCAGCCAAACTGGATGTGTGGCCGCAACTTGCCGAGTTTGCACTGCCCGGCCAATATTGTGGCATCAGTGCGGGTGTTCATTGCGGCCAGGGCCATCATTACCCCAAGGAGAACCCGCTTGTCCATGGGAAATGTGGAACGACTGACCTTTGTAAAGATGAATCAGGTGTGGATCAGCCCGGATTTCCACACACCAATGCCTTAGGCGTCAGACTACATCAGCCATGACGCCTCACCCAAACTGTGAGAAATTAGTCTGGGTTCAAACTACCTGCCTCAGCCACCATTCTGATGCCGCCACCCGCCTGATGCCACACATCTGCTGACAGTTTCTCCATCCGCCACCAACCATCTTTACCATCGACTGGTATTGCCACCCACCTCAACACTCTTTCATTGTGCCACTCTATGACCTCATGCTGCTGCTGTTGCTGTTGCCGTGACATCCACACTGTGTCATTGTGCCACTGCCTGACCTCATACTGCTGCCGCCGTGACCTCCACACTGTATCATTGTGCCACTCTGTGGCTTCCTCCTGTTTTGCCACCTCCAGAATGTCATTGTGCCACTGTCTGATCTCATGCTGCTGTGCCTGCCGCCATCACCTCCATTCTCTGTCACTAATGTTGCCACCTGAGCTCTCAGCTTGTTTTTTTCCAGCTTTCTCTGGCATGACTTTATCAGGCTACATTCCCGCTTCAGTTTTTTGGTCAGTTTTGCCCTCTTAAGTGCCCAGGGAATTTTATAGTGAAGCGATTCTAAGAGCGGCGGCAGTCATCTGCGTGTCATACTAAAACACAACATTGTATGAAGACCAAACCAAGCTCCCTCTGAATATTTAAGCATGGCACAATGTTCTACAGCACCCTGCAGGCTCTGTGCAGCCAGGAAATAGCTGTTTTTTAACGCGATTCGTGCCGAAGTAATTCGGACCGAATTTATTTTTGTCGGAAAATTCGGCGAAGTGACCGAATCGAATTTTTGAGAAATTCGCCCATCTCTAGTAGCTTTGTATAGTTGTGATGTAACACACCTCCAGCACACCCCACGATCTCAGGCGCATTACAAAATGCCCTGGGCATTCTGTAATGCGCCTGATATTGGAGTGCGCCTGATTAAAAATAGAGCGAACGGGGCTGCGCCAGTTTTCGGGGTGAAAAGACACCAGACTTGACCCGTACATATATGTCCCCCTAAATGTTCTCCCTGTTTTTGCATCGATTTCCTTCAAGTTATTTGGCTTTCTATGCAATTGACTCCTGTGTTTCCCACATTAAGGACAGATGTGAGTTGTGAAAATCTCTGTACAGAGCTGTGGTATATGACTCCTTACTTTAGCTCCAGTATAGAAATCCCACATTGTTATGTCTATATTCATAGCTCCCAACCTTTTGAATGGTAAAAGACATATAGCTCGTATGGAAATGATCACATTTTTTTGTTCTACACACTTCAAAGGTTTGCCCTTGTCTACCCTACTTTGGAGGAGTATTGGACATTTTGGTAGAAATTTCATTACATTTTTACACCTAAATTTAACCTGATCAGGAGAGGTCCTTTTTAATATTTTGTTTGTTATGATCTCCTGATAAACTTGTGATGTTGCATTTCGAGAAATACTATATTTCTTCTGGTAATGTGATGATTATCTTTAGGATTAGTAGAGATAGTGTACTGACGTATGCACAATGTAAGTGAACTCCAGCTCCAAGGTATTTATTACACCTGTGTTAACAAAAAGCCCCCAAAGTTCCATTCAACTTTGAAGACCTTAATATTAAATTGAATTTGGAATTGATAAATATTAATACATTTTTGCATTGTATTTACTTACTTTTTTACAAGCTGATTAAATAAAGTAAATTTTAAAATTTTTAATATTTAATAAAAATAACCCAGGGTTATGGATTTGCGAGATGTTGACTTATTTTGTTTTTAGTTTAGAACCAAGGAATATTTTTGTTTAAAGGGGTTGTCTCAACATGTAGGGAACGGTAAATTAAAACCTTTTTTAAACATAATGCTTTGTTTATTTTGCTTTGTTGAGGAGTGAAATGACCAAAAAAGAAAAACAATTTTGATGTTCAAGAAAAACAAGGCTATATTTTAATACACTGGACTATCATTGATGAAGCAATATTGATTATTTTTAAGTTTTTAACCCTTTAATTACCTTGTGTTTTTTTTTTTTTTTTTTGTTGTTAACACGTTCGTTTTTTTCCTCCTCGCCTTCCAGGAGCCACAACTTTTTTATTGTTCCACCTACATAGACATATGAGGGCTTTTTATTTTGCGGGACAAGATGTAATTTCTAATGGTGTTATTCCCTGTACTATAGAATATACTGGGAAACCGCAAAAAAATTCTAAGTGGGACAAATTGTGAAAAAAAAAAACGTACTTGTGCCATGTTTGCGGTTGTTTTGCTTTTACGGAATTCAATTTTCAGTAAGAATGATATGTTGTTTGTATTCTACAGGTTGATACGCATCTGGCAATAGCAAACATATATGTTTTCCGTTAAGTTTTGGTACTGTAAAAAAATTCCAAACATTTTCTATTTTTTACATTTCCGCCGCGGCGCCATTTTGTGCGACCAATAACTTTTTTGTACTAACTCCTACGGAGGTCAGTGAGGGGCATTTTTGGGGGGCTGGTGTACTTTTTATTGCTACCAGTTTGGAATGCATGCGACTTTTTTGATCACTTTTATTCCAATTTTTATGAGACATGAAATGACAAAAAAACGCAATTTGTTCAGCGTACGGGATAAATTATGTTATGTTTTTATAGATCAGACTTTTTCGGATGCGGCGATACCAAATATGTGTAACTTTTTTATTTATTTATTTATTTTATTTGTAAAATGGGTAATTTGAACTTTCAATACTTTTTTTTTTTTTTTACTTTAACATTGAGTCCCCCTAGAGAGCTTCACCACTGGGGGGTGGGATCATTAATACAGCCTAATGCATTGCATAGACAATGCATTAAGATGTAACAAGATGTCGGTTTCCCCACTTGGGGCCGGAAGTGGGGAAATTCAAAACATGGCAGTGATGGAGGTCTTCACTCATCCGTCCAGGGTCGTTAAGGGGTTAATACTTTTATTTATTAAAATAAAAAATTAATTTTTGGATATTTTTAAACTTTATCTTTAACATTTTTTTATTTGTACTTTAAGCCACCTCTCCCCCTTGGAGAACTTTACCACTAGGGGGAGGAGTGGTTGTCATTGCTTGGACACTGTTCCACAATAGTAGTATATTGCATAAAGTTGTACAATAATGGCTCTCCTATTACACCAACATTGTTAGAAAGGAATCAGATGGTTTGAAAGTTATCTCCAAAAGTTGAAACACCTTCAGCAACAGACTATTGTTGCATTTTAGATTAAAAATCTAAAAGGCTTGTGCATACCTTCCAGCTTTTCGAGGGTGCAAAGAAGGACACATCAGGCCACACCTCCAAGTAAATGACATAACACCAGCCCACACCCCCTAACCTTGCCCACCTAACATAATCATGCCCTGCCCCGTTCAGCAGACCAGTGCCAATACAACAGTGGCATTACTGGGCCTATAAATATGTATTTATATAAAGCAATGTATTGTATATACAGAAATACATGCAAATAGATGTAAGACAATGATCTATAGATGATACCTCTATTTAATAGTCATGCAGTGACTACATAATACAGCTATACAGGGAGCAAATAGCGCCGTACTGTTACTGAATAAACCAAGACTGTTATTATCACTCATACCACTCTATAAAGATCTAATAGTATCGCCATACTGTGACCACATATCACCACCACACAGTGACTTAATAATACCACCATACTGTTTGGAAATATAAACTATTACACTACTATCTATGTATACTACCACTACTACCAATATTCCCGCCA
>JAODAL010033076.1:0-46032 GCA_025379985.1 Phyllomedusa bahiana | reverse complement strand
TTGGACCCCGTTCACACCACTAACCATGTAGTACTGTAATAATCCCTTATTTAACAGTAGGAACTTTCATTTATAAGCAGTTTTTTTGTGTGTTTTTTTTTTACTCATTTTTCGTCATTTGACGTGTTTTTTTGCACATTTTTCATGCTCATTTTCATGTTTTTTTTTTTTTTTTTCATTACTGAGAATTTTATTGTTTTCAATCCGTTTTTTCGCTTAGCGATGATGATCCTGCAAGCCACTTTTTGCACGCATTGTGAACCTCACGGCGAGCGCCCCATACCTTGATTTTCTCCAATGTTCTAGATCAGGGGTCCCCAACTCCAGTCCTCAGGATCCCCACCAAACATGGACCAAGTTTTCAAGAGGCATTTCCTCAGTATGGCACAGGTGGATGTAAATTATTGTCCCATGTGCATTCTGTTGGGATCCTCAACAAACATGGTGATTTATATATACAGTATATGTCTGGTTGTGCATTCTGTGGGAAGATCCTGGACAAAAATACATGACTGTTGGGATGAGTGTCTTGAGGACTGGAGTTGGGGAACACTGCTCTAGAGCCCGCCCCACAATGTTTGACCCAGGGGTGTAGCTATAGGGGGTGCAGAGGTAGCAGTTGCTATCGGGCTGTGCAGCCTGACGGGGCCCAAAATCCCTCCTGCGACATAGGAAGACGCCAGTATTATAAATAACACATGGGAGCTGGGGGCCCAATTTCACTTTTTGCATTGGGACCCAGAAGCTCCAAGTTACGCCTCTTGTTTGGCCAACAATGTAGATGGGTTAGCTGTAACATGGATGTTTAGAAGAAGGCTCAGGACATTTCCCCCACATAGTGGGGTGGGCTATAGTGGTATGTAAGGGCCATGGGGCCCTTAAAAAAAAAAAAAAAAAAAAAAAAAGATTCCCCTCCTCCCAAATTTGGGACATCATCACTGCTCTGTTTTCTCCCTGGTGAGCTGGGAGTATACTGGCGAAATGCATCTGAGTATGCATTGTTTGAATAGGGCAACGCATAGGGGTATTTGGAGCTTCTCTCTACAGGTGGGCGCCCACTAAATGCTGCTGTTAAGGGTTAGACCATACTGGAGAGCAGGTGCCTGTTCAGGGGTGGTCACAGGTGGGTAAGGGTGTCCTTTGGGATTTCTACCGCATGTTATAAGGAAAAGTATGTTTTGGTGACTATAGTCCTGGGTGTAGCAATAAAGGGTGAAGGGGTAGCAGTTGCTACCGGGCCCTGAAGCCTAAGGGGGCCCAAAGACTCCTCTGCCTCATAGGAAGATACCAGTATTAATAAATGGCACATGGTATGTAGGCCCTTTAATCAATTTGGCACTAGGGTCCAAGAGGTTTAAAGGGGTTGTCTCACTACAAGGATTGCTTTTTAGGTTAAAGATCTTGCAAAAACAAGTCACTTTGCAATATATATCCATTAACAGTGTCCTACCTATTCTGAGATATCCCCTCTTGTATGGGCTGCATCAGCTCCTCAGGTCGCTATAGCTACAGACCTGTTTAATCTCTCACGTTAGGCTGCCAGCACTGTTCGCAATAGATACAGACCTGTTTAATCTCTCACGTTAGGCTGTCAGCACTGGTTGCAATAGATACAGACATGGCTTCTACTGCAGCCTAGTGTAATCAAGTAAACATGCCCCTGAATTCAAAGTGAAACCGAAAAAACTGGACTGAGGTGAGATGAATCATTGTAGTGAGACAACCCATTTAATCTTCGCCTCTGACTATAGTCTTTATTGTTAAATATCAGATTACCTTGTAATTGACCCCTGGATTCCAGAACCTTAAAGGAGGTAAGTTCTCATTACACGGGGGCTGTACCCAAGTAATTTCGGGGACCTGTGCATGAGGAGTGAAATACTTCAGATCTGCCACTATGGAAAAGCTGATAATCCGCAGCGGCAGATGTGCACTGAATGGTGTGGATTTGTGAGACTTTAGCCCGTCGCGGGCAGCTGGGAGTATCGGAGGCAGCTCCATGCCCGTTTCGGGGCGTACACCCTGTGTTCATAGCGGTGAATAACTCTTGTGTGTTTCTTTCAGTGAGCAGCGCCCTCCTGTGCCTCCTGTCGCTCTCCTGGGCGCTCGTCTCCTTCAGTCACTTCCTGTGTCTCCTGCGGCCGGGGCACCTGTGTTTACCGTGGGCATCTGTGTTGTGCCAGCTACTGTGGAGGATGGGTATGATCGGCACTCGGGTGATGGCCCTCATCGTCTTTGCTAGAGTTTATCACTTTTGGGTGTTTGCTGTAGGAGGTGAGGGTTAACCTAAAATACTCTGTGCTGCTCTTTACACTCTCAACCTTTTGACCTCACACTTGTTTCCATTCCTTTCCTCACATGACTGGACGGGTCACTCCTCGCCCCATACACTCTTCTCCTGAAATACTTTGTGCTGCTGGTTGACTTGTTCCTTTTACTATGTAACCCTCAGTAAAATCTCACGTTTTTCCTGTTCCTACATCAGCACACTCCTCTCCTCAAATCGTCAGTGTTCATATTATTTCCAGTATTGGTTCAATTAAAATTGTCATCGTTCAGCCATAACTTTAAAACCATTGAAGTGAATAACATTGATTATCTTGTTTATTGTCTAAATTGTCAGACAGCCTCTTTAATGGGCAGGTCACACGTCTGACAACACGAAGGGCCAAACTGTTGTCTGTTTCCAAGGGCAACCAACAGAATCTTGACATATGACAATATTTCCTGTCAAGGATGGGATATATTTTGGCAGGAAGTGACCGGTCAGTTCTTGAAGTGGATATGTTGGAAGATTTGACTGACAAGGGCCAAATTGTGGCGTCTAAATAACTGGGTTAGAGGATCACCAAAATGGCAGGTCTTGTGGGATATTCCTGGTATGTAGTGGTTGGTGCCTTTTTCAGTGGTAAACCAGCTGGTGACCAGTGAGAGGGTCTTGGACGCCCAAGCTTCATTGATATGTGTGGGAATAGAGGACTTACTCATCTGGGCCGATCCCACAGAAGCGCTCTTGGGGCACAAATTTCTGGTAAAGTTCCTAATAACTATGATTGAAAGGAATCAGGACATGCAGCTTGCCCAGACTAGACAGAGGGCACATGTTGACCCCTTTCCACCACCATAAGTATCTACAGTGGGCACGTAGTTATCAGAACTGAAGGATGGGGCAATGGAGGCAGGCGGCCTGGTGCATGTGCGTCACTTTCCTGGGGAAGAGGTGGCTCCAGGTTGCCATATTGGACAAGATGGCGGAGGCAGTGTGACAGAAAATATTATGCTGGGAGACCTTGGGTCCTGGCATCATGTGGATGATGGTATGACACGTTCCACCTACCTGATCTGTGTACAGACCATGCCCCCCCCCTCCTCCCCCGTGGCAGCAGGATAATGGCGGTGGCCTCTTTCAGTAGGGTAATGCCCCCCACCCCCGAGACTACACTGCAGGAATGATTGAGAACAAGTTGATTACAACAGATCTTAATCTGGTTGTGCAGCTGTGTGAGATGCTAGAAGACCAGTCCAATCCATGGAGGCTGCACCTTACAACCTACAGGACTTAAAGAGGTGTTCCCATCATGCACTTTAATGGTATATCAATAGGATATGCTAACAAAGTTTGATAGGTGCGATCCCACCTCTGGGATTTGCACCTATCTCAGGAATGGGCCCCAAGAGTGTCCACTCGGGATGGAGAGCCAGTGACACTTGTGCACCACTCTCCATTCTGTTCTATGGGAGTTCTAAGCACAATCCAACATTCCGTGAAGACTCCGGCTGAACATTCCCATCACCTGTACTCAGGAGAGTCGAGGGTAAGTGTGACCGGCTCCTTATTCGGAGCTGATCCTTCTAGGGGCCCATTCTCCAGATAGGTGTGGGTTCCACCTCTGAGACGTGCACCGATCAGACTTGGATGCAAAGAGAGGGAAGAAGTGCACAAGTGCTCCCTAGTGTAATAAATTCTCACAAAGTGGTGTGTCCTATACTCCAATTACTATATTTACTATTTTGCCATAGGGAAACTTAAACTCTATCAGTTCTCAATCTATAAAGCACTAAAACGTAACTTTTATTATGTATAACATTTAACCTCTATACGTACTATTTAAAAACCTGATTTCTAACCTAAATTTATCCCTTTTTACTTGTGAAGGAATAACTCCTTTTCTATTATCAAGTCTGGTGAAACACCACCTATTAACAGGGGAACCTTATATATACAGTGAGTTAGTAAATTACTGTATATATAAGGTTCTCCTGTTAATAGGTGAGGTTCCACCAGACTTGATAATAGAAAGCGAGCTATTCCTTCTTTCAGAAGTAGAAAGGGATAAATGTAGAAGTTAGAAATCAGGTTTTTAAATAGTGTGTATAGAGGTTAAGAGTTATACATAATAAAAGTTGCGTTTTAGTGTTCTATAGACTGAGAACTGATAGAGTTTAAGTTTGCCTATAGCAAAATACTAAATATAGTGATTAAAAGTCACTCTTTGTTCTCTTGCTAGATTCCCATTTTTTTTGGAGACTATACTGCAATTATACACTGGCCTTGTATTATTGTGCTTCCAGAAGGCACAACTCTCCAAACAGGCGTTTCCAAAACCATCAGGAGTCCGCACCTGGTTATATTTATTCTGATCACCCTTCTTCGGGGATCAGTGAAAGTGTAGAAAGCAGATACAGAGCTCGCTGCTCCGGAGTTCGGTGGAGTAAAGCTCCTCTTCTCTCGTACAATAACCTGCACAGGTACTCCAGGATGGAAGCCTGATGAAGTGTTCACATGGGAACTCGAAACGCGTTGTTTTAATACGAAATAAGTCTGTCCTTGGAAGAGGACTACCTGCGCCGGTTATTGTACCAGTGAGGAGGAACTTACCACGACGAACTCCGGAGCAGACTTTGATAGCATATCCTATATGGAGCCTATTGACGGATCTGCTGTTGATACTACAGGACACCTCCTGAGGTCTTGTGGAATCCAGGGGTGACCTCTATGAATTTGCGTGCGGTATTTTTTCTTTGCCGTATATTGCGGCAAAAAACTGCTGGCGCTCTGTTCTGTAGGTGGCACAACAAATTTTTATGCGATACTGCCATACAGATTTGCCACATTACACTCTATGCACCATACAAAGTTTGGCACAAGACTTTATGCACCAACATGTTTGACGAATCTCACTTTCATACATACTGTCATATTACGCACTCCTCTTACATAGTACGGTTGAAAAAAGACGTGTCCAAGTTCAACCAAGTGAGGGGAAAATGTGGGTGAAGGGGGGAAGACAAGGAGTTCAAGCCCAGCTTCACCACTGGTTAATGCCCTGAAACCCACAAGGCAAGAACCAATCTGCTCCAGTGAAGACCCCATCTCTGACCCCAGAGCCTCCACCAGCCAGGATCCAGAATTTTACATAGCTACGTACACATTATTATTCTTTAGTTCCAGGTAGATATCTAAGCCTTTCTTGAACCCTCACCTGTTCCTGCTGTGACCAGCTCCTCAGGCGGCTTTTCCACAGATTTACAGTTCTTGCAGTGAAGAACGCCCTTCTCCTCTGGAGATTGAACCCTTTTCTCTACAGATGAAGGGAATGTCCCTTTGTCTTTTGAGGGGGCTTCACCTGAAATAATTTCTCCCCATACTTTTTGTAGGGACCATTTATATATTTATATAAATTAATCATGTCCCCCGAAGCCATCTTTTCTCAAGACTAAATAAGTTCAATTCTACTAACTTCTCCTCATAACTAAGATGCTCCATTAGTTATGAGGAAAGGTTAGAAGAATTGAACCTCATCTATTTAGGATTGGTGCATCGGGGGCCAAGTTAAAAAATGGCGCATTCATAGATGTCACCTGAGGTGTCCATGGATCAGAACCTCTGCAAATATTAGGCAGGTGGTTTTAATGTTGTGGCTGGCGTGTGTTGTGCTCTCTCGGTGGCTTGTCGCTGACGGTCTCTCCCCGCAGGCGCTCACTGGCTGGTCATGTCTTTCTGGCTGGTGGCTCAGCAGACTGATGTTATCTCCACACCCTGTTATTGGAGACTCTTCAATATCCTCCTTGGCGCGGTCTACATCTTCTGCTTCATCAATGTCAGGGACGGGCCCTCCCGGTATCGTGTTGCCGTCTTCTATGTGGTAAGGATGGTTCAGGTGTATTCATGAAGGATGTTTCTGGATTTATTTCAATAAAGGTCTGTAGAAGTTCAGCATCTACCTAATATACGATCAGGGCAGGTCTGTCTGTTAGAAAAGCGCCCATAGCCAGCCACCATTTTAAACTGATTTTTAATTCCTTGCCATTTTCAAGTCCTCTGCTTGCTGTCAGTGAATGGCACAGCGGTTACTGGACTTGTAATGAATTTATGAGTAAATAGGACTTCCAGTAATTCGGTGTCCTGTAATGGGGCATTAAGTCGGCCAGTGCTGCTCATAGGATCCAAGGGTGAACATTTATGACCTGTTCTATGGATACTCTACAATACATTTTTTTTGAGATGATACTTTATATATAATAATTCAATACATGTAGTAGAGCGTTTCATTTATTTTATATTTTATTACGTTTTTATTTTTTTTCTTCCCCCTTTCACTAAACCTCTTCTTAAAAGGTTTTTCTCACCTTGCTGTTTCACTGAGTTTTAGCAGTTTTACACTCGTTATGTTTCCTTGGGCTGCGGGTGGTTCTACAGCAGTGATTAGCATATTCGACTTCTAGTGAGCCATTACTCAGGTTATCTCTGACAAGATTACAGATAAAGCCATGCTTTTCAGTCCTCACAGCACATGTACCTATTGTTTAGTGACGCTAATCTGGTTAGGCTGAGATTGAGGCAAACTAATTATATCTAACAAGATTAGCTTCACTAAACGCACACAGGTTTCTATTGTTGCCTGCATACCAGTTGGACATCTGTTATCTGACTAGTGGAGAGCAGGGATGTCTTATCTAATTAGCTGACAGCAGAGAGTGAGGTTACCCCACTGATAGATATAATTAGTTTGCCTCAATCTCAGCCTATCAGTGGGGTAACCTCACTCTCTGCTCTCAGCTAATTAGATAAGACATCCCTGCTCTCCCCTAGTCAGTTAATAGATGTCCATCTGGTATGCAGGCAACCATAGAAACCTGGGTGCGTTTAGTGAAGCTAATCTTGTTACATATAATTTGCTTTGATCTCAGTCCCTTAGTGGGGTGATATCACTTTGTGCTTTCTGCTCTCAGCAAATCCATTAACAGAAGTCCCTGCTCTCAGCTAATTCGATAACACACATCCGTCTAGTATGCAGGTAACCATAGGATCCTGTGTGCACTTCAGAGCACGTAAAATGTCTCTTATGACTAAAGTAAATCTATTGACAAAAGTATTTAGAAACAGTCTTCATTTAACTGTCCCTAAATGTTGAAAGCTAATCTGTATAGTGAGAAAACCCCCTTTTACGGATCTTTGAATGGGTTGCATCAATTAGGGCATGTTCACACAGCAGATTATGCCATTATCCACAGCAGAATCCGCCCTAGATATTTGAGGCCTACGCTTGGATTTTTTTGCTGCAAGGTTTTGGATGCAGACTATTGGTATCTTGGCTACTCAACATGGTCTTCCTGTGCAAATATTACATTAAGAAGTGACGGCCCTTTTTGGGTTTTTTTGTAATTTCCCTTCAACAACATAGATTTCATTTCAAATTTGTGCGGGTAATAACTATGGAGTAAATGTCCATTGGCGATAATAGGACCTAGTTTGCAGGCAGAATTCACAAATTGAAGCAGTTTGGGCCTCATTTATGAAGACTGCCCCAAAGAAGCATAAAAAAACGCAGTGTCAGCATATGGCGTACCCTACGGCTATTTTCACGCGGGTTAAATTGGGGTGCTTTTCGGTCTGTATTTCGCGCCGTACTGCGCTCAAATACGAGCGAAATCCGTCCCAGTCATTACGGTAATCCACAGTTCTCGGAGAACTATGGATTACGTCTCCTCTCCCCGCTCGGACAATAGGCCGCGGGGGGAGATAAGTGACGTCAATTACTAGCGGCGAATACGCGCCGCTAGTAATGAATGTCTATGGGGCCGGTGGGCTGCCGGACCCCCCGCCCCGCAGGAGTCAGCGCACGCTCCCGAAGTCCTGGCGTAATTACGCCCCGCAATTATGTCGTGTGTGAACTTAGCCTTAGGATATGGTCACACGACGTTTTTGCACTCATTGCTGTGATTTTTAAAGCCTGTTCCCCATACTGCTCATCTGGAGAAAGAAGTGATATGGGAGGGTGAATGTGGCCCAGGCCGGAGCGCTTTAGAAGTACACGCTGGCCAGCGTGTTTTTCTATACAGCAGGCTTACAGAGGTGTGCACGGCCGATTTTAACGCAGTTTTCAGAGCATGTCCACTCCCAAGACAGCATCAAAAAAGCCTCAAAAATGCCCCCAGTTCATTTTCATTGATTCCTATGTAAAACAGCGTTGTAGTTCACACATGGCGAGGTTTTTACGTGCGTTTTTAGGAGTTTCTTTGGAAGCTGTTTTGGGCACTGAAAATGAAGCGTCGTGTTAATTCTTGAAGCTTTTTCAGCACTGAAAATCCTCATAGGAATCAATGGAAAGCGTTAAAATCTCGTTCAAAACTTCTGTGCGTTTTTAGACGCGTTTCTTGGCTAGAATTGTGCCTTGATAAATGTGGCCCATTGTTTTCTAAAATTTGGTAAAAAGGCCTTTAACCCCTTAAAGGGGTTGTCTCACTACAAGGATTGCTTTTTATGTTAAAGATCTTGCAAAAAAAAAGTCACTTTGCAATATGTCCATTAACAGCGTCCGACCTATTCCTAGATATCCCCTCTGGTATGGGCTGCATCAGCTCCTCAGGTCGCTATAGCTACAGACCTGCTCAATCTCTCATGATAAGCTGCCAGCATTGGTTGCTATCGCTACAGACCTGGCTTCTACTGAAGCCTAGTAGAAGCCAGTAAACACGCCTCTGAATTTAAAGTGAAACCAAGAAAACAGAACTGAGTTAAGATGAATCAATGTATTGAGACAACCCCTTTAAAGGGCATGTCTCACTACAAGGATTTCTTTTTATGTTAAAGATCTTGCAGAAACAAGTCACTTCGCAATATGTGTTCATTAACAGTATCCTACCTATTCCTAGATATCCCCTCTTGTAAGCTGCTCAGCTCCTCGGCCACTTGCTACAGGCTCTCGAAGGCTGCAGCATGGTGTATAGCTACAGACCTGTTTACTCTCTCGACAGGCTGCGAAATGTCGTAAGCTAAGCCTGTTTCTCTTCGACAGGCTGCAGCCTGGTTGCTATAGCTACAGACCTGTTTACTCTACTCGACAGGCGCCAGCACTGGTCGCTATAGCTCCCAAAACTGTTTACTCTCTCGACAGGCTGCCAGAGCTGGTTGCTATAGCTCCAGACCTGTTTACTCACTGATAGGCAGCCAGCACTGGTTGCTATAGCTACAGACCTGTTTACTCTCTGATAGGCAGCCAGCACTGGTCGCTATAGCTACAGACCTGTTTACTCTCTCATGACAGGCTGCCAGCACTGGTTGCTATAGCTACAGACCTGTTTACTCTCTGACAGGCTGCCAGCACTGGTTGCGATAGTTACAGACCTGGCTTCTACTGCAGCCTAGTGGAAGTCTGTAAACTCGCCCCTGAATTCAAAGTGAAACCAAGAAAACAGGACTGAGGTGAGATGAATCCATGTAGTGAGACAACCCCTTTAACGACTATAGTTGGCAGGCGGTGCAGGTCTTCTTTCTGCAGCTCCGTCTTGTTGTTTCAGAAAGATGGGGTTTTGCTGCTCCCAGCGCTGTAACTGTGCTAGAACGGAGCTATAGTCAACAACTTTGTTCCTAGAGCAGTCTCTGAGTGGCAGGGACCAGAGGAAGCCTCTGATCCCTGGGGTTTAACCCTCTGATTGCTGCGATCCGTGACTAAGGTATAATCAAAGGGGATCCCCTTGCTCCACGGGTCATCCGGATTCCCAGAGCCCCCAATGGAGCCTGGAGAATGTCTATTCAGTCAGCCCTAGGACCTAGTGTAGCCCCAGGATTGTCTATATAGTAAGCCTGCAGTCAGGGCACACTGTGTGTTGCCCTGACTGCAGCCTGTAGTATATAGGAGTGTGCTAATACATCACGAAGTATAAAATAAAGTTATCCTTTAATGGGATTTTTTTTTTTTTTTATAAAATAAAAATATTTTATTAAAAAGTGCCTACATTACACAAAAAACTATACCTATTCAGTATCCACACGACTGTATAACTTGTAGAATAAATCATACAGGTTATTTAGTGTGAAATGTGAATGATTTGTAAAAAAAAAAAAAATGCAGAAAAAACGCTTTTTTTTTTAATGTTGATGCTGCAAAAAATTATTTTAAAAATTATGCAGTAGTGTATATGTAAACGCAAACTACTCCCCCAGAAACCATTTCTCCCGGATAAAATAAGTCCTCATTCAACTGCATCATAGAAAATATAAAAACGTTATAACTGTTGGAACGCAGGGAGGCAAAAACTAAAACACTTAGTCAGGACTTTTCAGGCCTGGTGCTTAAGGGGTTGGAGATACCCAGTACCAAACTTTTTTTTTTGTGTGTATGTACTCGAGTATAAGCCGACTTTTTCAGCACATTTTTTATGCTGAAAAAGCTTCCCTCAGCTTATACTGTAGTGTATATGTTGTACAAGTTCTATGTATCCAAAGTACAACTCGCCTCACCCAAAAGTGCTGGCTCTTCCAGGGCCTGTATTGATGTCACATGGTCATGTGATGCTGGTCAGTGTATGCAGGAGTCTGCTGTACTGGTTGTGATCACTGCTGGATGAGCTGAAGCAAAGCTGTGTATGTGTGTGTTATATGTGCGTGTAGCAGAGCCTTATGTGTGTAATGTGCATGTAGCTGAGCTGTGTGTGTGCATGTAGTGAGCTGTGTGTGTAATGTGGCTAACTGCTGAGGACAGCCCCACTTAGGTAATTACAAAGACAGCCCTACCTGGCTAATTACTGGGGACAATCATTTTATACATGGTGACACCAAGTCCTCTAGTTGCTGCTCTTTGCTATGGCTGTCTGTCTTGGTTAATGAAGGGGCATCACTGCTGCAATTCCTACCCAGTTTCCTGTGGTAAAATTAGGTGTCTTGGTTTATATTTGGGTCGGTTTATACTTGAGTATATGCAGTATTTAATTTTATATTTTTTTTTTTTTTTTTTAATTTTATTCTATTTTTTTTTTTCCTGTTCATGAGCCAATTACTTAGTAAATTACTGCACATGAGTTTGGAAACTCTGATTTTATTTTATTGCATTTTATAAAATATATTTTTGATATTTAATATTTATTCTCCATAAAGCATCCCTCCCTTGTACTTGTCCCTCACGAAGTTTCTGGTTGTATGACATGAAGCAGGGAAGGAAAAATGTTGTGGGAGAAACTGTCTCTCCTCTTATCCGGATCCACTCTTGACTTCTGTTCTAAAAACCTACAAAAAATAAATAAGTGTGATTTCCGCTCTGTTTTGGGGTGTGCCCTTTTGAAACACTCCATCCTTGCAGCTATCATTTATGGTGATGAATGCAACTATGTTTATCCCATCATTGTTTGTGGCATTACAAGGGTTAATTGGACAGTATTCGAAGTGTCTTCAGATCCCGTTCACACCATGTGGTGGCGGCTGTCGGTCACCGCTGACCCCCACCCTGCCAGTGCTGGACAGGACGGGGCTAATTTGCCCGCATTTTACTTCTAATGTGCTATGCAGCGTTCTTTATAGTATAAATGGTGACGTGTCCCTCGTCTCACCCCACAGATCATGTTACTAGAAAACTGCATTCTGCTGCTGCTGGCCACAGGCTTCCTGCAGGGGGCGGCGTGGACTAACGTGAAGCTGTCCGTGGCCGTCATGTCGGGATTTCTCATCGGTGAGTGGAGAAGTGATTAGATAAGCTTCATAGAGACACGAGCTGGAATCAAGTCTGCCTTGTTATCAGCGGGGACTGGCGGGCTGCTCCGCATCAATGGAGGCCACTGTCCCAGACCCAACCACTAAGCTTTATTGCATTTTCCTGGAAACACTGTGTAATTGGAAACACTTTGTGTAATGGCCGGGAGCAGGACTGCTGCGGCTAATCCTCATTCACACATTGAAAATTAAATTATACACTTTTATGTGGAGCGTGTGCTGTGAGTTTACGTTGGGTGTATCTAATCGGTAAGCTATTTCTTCCGTCTTGCGCTGTTTCCATCTATTGTGCAGGGAAACCATCAGCAAGCTGCTGCTGTGTTTTTGTTTTTCTTTTGTTTTTTTTTTTTTTTGGGTTTTTTTTTCTTTCTTTTTGAGTCCCTTGTTCTCGTCTGCAGAAAGTTTCTGTCTGTGACCAGGGCCACATTCTCCTATAAGCACTCTAAACATGTGCCTTCAGTCGACTCTGCTTGAAGGGCATCAGCAGAGGCTCCTGCTAGATAGAGGGGTCATAGCAGCTGAAAATGTCATCTCTGTGCCCCCTCGCCCCCACTTTCATTTATAGTCATATGCTAAGATTGATGCTGGAAGCTTAAAGGGGTTGCCTCGCTACAATGATTGGGTTTTAATTAAAAGATCTTTTCAATATATGTTCATTACAAATGTCCTACTGATTTTGAGTTATCCCTGTTGGTAGTAGTAGTGCATCAGCTCCTGAAATCCCTATAGCAGTGGACCTGTTGATCTTTATCTCACTGGCTGTCAGGTCTGATGACTCATCTGTTTCTGAATACAGGCCAGAGCAGAGAGCCCCTCCCACACAGAATGCTTCTGTAGTGGACGGAGGGGGAGGGTTCTGGCTTCTGTGTAGCTGGATTAACCCTGTGTGTGCCTGCTCCCTACACAGATTGAGGAGAGCAGAGGTGAGGCTGATCTGTAGTCAGTAGATGTGACAGCAGTGAAGTGTGTTACTATAATCATGGTGTCTGTGGAGCTCTGACTATACTAATAGTCACAAGGCATTATGGGAAAGGGGCTGAGAAGCCCACAGCGCCCTCTGTTGGTTGTAACAAATCCTCAATTTGCTTTTGACCCACCGAGTCTTGAGAAAGCAAAAAGGATTTTTTAGACTAATAGAACAGATAGGAGGCATGTAAGGGTTTTTCCATCTCCCCTGCCCTGCTGTATTAGTGACACATGGTGATTAAGTAACACATTTCAAAAAGCTGCCCTTGTCTTTTCGACAGGGTTTGTTTGTTTTGCTGTGTGGGAATTTGTATGCTAAGCAGGGGTAAGGAACCTTTTACATCCCCCCGCTCTGCTATTAACATACCATTTCACAACCCTCCACACCATAGATCACCCTCCCCTGTTTCCCTGCTGTGTAGAGAAGCACAAAAGCCGGCAGCAGACCAGGCAGACACACAAGGTTAACTCGGGCGAAAACCCCCCTCGCCCCCCCCCTGCTGTATAAATTTTTGGAGGAGAGCTTTCTTGTGCTGAGGGGGGGGGGAAGAGGGGGGAAAAAGGGGCAGACAAAAGCACCCCCTCAATTCAAAAATCCATGCTGCCAGAAACTTGAGGTGGGCTGAAAGCTTGTAATGAACAACCCCTTTTTAAGGCAGCACTAGAAATGGCTCCATATAAAGCCTCAAACACACCTCTGTGACTACGGGGGGTAAAAAAAGGCCCTGACTGAGTCAGTAGGGGGATACTCTGTGACTAGTGGGGGAAAGGGGAACACTGCTAACTATGGGGGGAAAACATCTCATCGGACGTTGGGGGGGGGAATGGAGGTTCTCCTGGGGCCCCCTAGGAAATAAGGAATTACTGCTGTGACTGCTGGGGGAAAAGGGGAATTTTTCTGCTGTACTGCAACGGGAATAGGGGAGGTTACTCTGTGACTGCTAAAGGGAAAGAGGGGGTTTACTCTGGACACTAGGGAATAGAGGAAGTTACGCGGACGCAAAGGGGAAAATAAAATAATCTTTATTTAATACCCCCCAACAATTCCGCACACTTTACAATGTAGGGGGGTAAAATTACAACAAAAGACACTTTACACAGTGAAAGCACTTCAGATGAGACACGGGGTGGGGACGGCCCGCTCGCAAAGCTTACAATCATAGGGATCTGGGGGGAAACGGGGAGAAGTGCGAATTTACAAGGCCCACCCTTTGTTACATAAATAGGAGGGGGTTTACAAAAAAATTTGGGGTGACCGTAAATCCATGACTTACATCTAATACAGATAAGTGTCGGGATGACAAAATGGTGTATAGAAGGTGTGGCTTAGCAATTAGGGGTTTTTTGGTCAGACTGAGAAGATTATTTTCAGGACACTCTTAAAACTGCGAAACGGGTTTGCCCGATGGACGTGGTAGGGTTTTTCCAGAGAACGGGGGGCACATGGCAAGGGAGGTTTTGGATAATTGTGGTCTGTAGTTTGTGTCCGTACTACGGGCAGGGTTGAAAACAAGACAGGGGGGAGTTTAGGGAGGTCAGCGCTGGGAGAGCTTTATGGGTGAAAGTAAATTTTTTTTGCGTATTTTGTACTGGGTGGCAACTAGTGCATGATGACACAGGGGGAGAGGCACATAAGCGGCTGGAGAGAAAGACAACCCGGCTGCTGCATTCTGGACAGATTGAAGGGGAGATTTGCAGAAGGGGACCGATAAGCAAGGATTACAGTATCGAGACAGAAAGAAAAGAGCAACAATGAGGGGTTTTAGTTTTTTCGATAGTGAAAAAGGACGGGGTTTTGGAAGTAAATAGGTCAGGGGGACAGGAGGGCAAGGGATATATGGGGTAGGGAAAAAGGAATTTTGTGCTGTGACTGCTAGGGGGAAAAAAAAAAAGTTTTCGCTGTGACTGCTAGGGGAATAGAGGAAGTTACTGCTGTGACTGCTAACTGGAATAGAGGAAGTTACTGCTGTGACTGCTAGGGGAATAGAGGAAGTTACTGCTGTGACTGCTAGGGGAATAGAGGAAGTTACTGCTGTGCCTACTAGGGGAATAGAGGAAGTTACTGCTTGATGCTAGGGGGGAAAAGAGGGAAATACTGCGTACTCTAGGGGGAATAGAGGAAGTTACTGCTGTGACTGCTAGGGGAATAGAGGAAGTTACTGCTGTGACTGCTAGGGGAATAGAGGAAGTTACTGCTGTGGCTACTAGAGGAATAGGGGAAGTTACTACTTGCTGCTGAGGGAATGGAGCATTATTGGAGGATGGGGGGTTGTGGAACTTCTGGAGGAATTAAGGACATTACTGCTGTGACTACTGGGGAATGGAGGGAGTTACTACTAGGGGAAGTTGGCTTTGCTGGTAAAAGGGATTGCTGTGACTACAAGGGAAAGGGAGGAAGTTGGTACTGGCGGATGGGAGATCTGCTGGAAATAGGAATGTCATTTCTGTGACTGCTGGGGGAATGAAGGAACTTGCTACTAGTGGAAGTGGGCTCTACTGGAAAATGGGAACCTGTCAGTGTGGTGAATAGAGAAAGTTACTGTTTGCTGTCAAGGAAAGGGACGGCTAATGGGGTATGAGGGCTCTTGTGAAACTGCTGGAGGAATTAAGAATGTTACTGCTGTGACTACTAGGGAATGAAGGAATTTACTATTTGGGAAGGTGGCTTTGCTGGGAGAGGGGATTCCATTGCTGTGCCTACTAGGGGAATAGAGGAAGTTACTGCTGTGATTTCTTGGAGTTATTGGTGTGACCACTAGGGGGAATGGAGAAAGTTCCCACTGGGGCAAGGAGGCTCTGCTGGTAAAAAGAATTTCATTGCTGTGACCGCTGGGGGAATAGAGGAAGCGCTGCAGGTTCTCTTTAAGTGTGTGGCTGCACCCACATCAGGAATTGGTGCAATCTGACCAGGTTTTTAATTTTTTTACACTATGATAGCAGTTGTGCCCTTAAAACTTATATTACCTCCGTATTGATGGTAAATTTGTGGTGAAACTGCATGTCAACGCAATTTTAGGTAGTACTGCGTCTGAACCTAGACCATGCTGCATCTCCTTTGTGTATCTGTACCCTAGAGTTTTGAGAGGGGTTCTGTGATGGTGTAGTTGTGTGTTTTTTTTTTTTTGTTTTTTATTTCATTCATTCTGTGCTAATTTTACCTTTTCATCCTAATTTGCAGGCTGTGCCGCCTTAATTATCTATTACACCCTCCTGCACCCCAAATCGACAGAAATCTCTCAGAGTTTCAAAAAATCTGGATCAAGTGGTCATGTTAGGGAAGAAGAGTCTGCGTATTCCTTCAAATGGTGGAATAAGTCCTCTCAAAAAGAAGTCGCAGACGATGCATTTCCAAGAGAAAACTTCAGATCGAAGACATCAGACCAGGATATGGTGGATCAGGAAGATCTTCCGTGGAGGAATGTTGCCGAAAAACACCATCACCTTTTGCTTCTGAAGCTAGCCATGAAAACCGGAAACCTTTCAAAAATCAATGCTGCCTTTGGTGATGGTGGCATTGGAGACCTGTTCTGTCTTCAAGGTGTAGCAGATGCTGAGCAACCTATGGTCAAGAGCAGTAGTCTATCAGAAGACCATGGTAAGGGTGGCTTCTTGATGTCTGAATCGTGGTCTTTGGGCAAAACTCCGGTGAACATTGGTCAAAGACACAAGTATGGTCCACAAGAGTCTTCAGCTTACGCAAGTCTTCAAGACTCTGTAGTGAACGACGGCATGGTTAAAAATGTGCCTCCTGGTGGTTATTCTGGTAAGTCATCAGAGGTGGCAAATGCTTGCTCTCCAAGTAACGGGATGATCGGGAGTGGCACGCTGTACTTTAGTGCCCACACAGATGGCGTCCTACCAACTGGCAATGGAACAGTATGCATTGTAGAAGTCTCCAAGGAAGCCACTGTTGACCACCCCAAAGAGAACATTGAACAAGTTGAAAACCAGGATCTCCCAGTCATGTGTGTTAGCCCTATTCTTAGCCTGGCCGCCAACAGTAACTTCCATAGGAGCATATCTGAAGACGTGGGAAGTCTATGTGAAGAGTCTGAGATAAGCAATGATGACTCTGGAATTACAGCATCTGTAGGGACAAGAGGTTACCATTTATTATCTATTGGGGTTCTTCCTCCTTCCATGAAAGGAAGACTTATCCAAGAAGAACAACCTTGCTTCACCTCAACACCGAAGCCTCAAACCACCGCCGTAGATCCAGGACCAGGGGAGGAGGTCGAATCCAGAAGAAGGCTTGAACATTTTATCACGAGAACTTAGGTCCTATACAGGCAGAGATTTTGGGTCACTTTGACAGGATCTCATGGGATGTGTGCTTAGGACCAATTCTCCTCCTAAATGGTTCTTGGTGGTGGATCCCGTTGTGGATTTTGGTACTAGTGTCGGAACATAGGCGACTAATTCTTAATAATATACTGTATGGTTGGTACATAGCACAGTACCCATCAAGTAACTTACCAAGTGCAGTATTTGTAGAGTCCCAAACTTCACGCCTTATGATGGGTTCCTCTCCGAACTAAACAACCATCACTGAACACTTTAACACAAGGTCTTATATCACGATGTGTAATCACTAATGAATGGACGTGTGCTATGAGGTTCATTGGGATATGTAGATCTAGCACTATACTATGCCTTAAGGTTCTTAAGGGTTTTTTCCTTTTTTGGGATGTTAAAGGGACTTTCACACATTAACACCCAAGTCACCATTTTATAACTGATCACTGGGGCTTCTAACACGTGATAGACTAGCTGTGGCCATTTCATGGATGAGGTTCACTTCAGCTAGAGCTATTTTATATGACGACACTATAAAGTTAAACTGGGGCAATCTGAGCGCACCCACTACAACTACCTGAGATTGGCAAGCATGACTTAAAGGGGTGTTCACACCAGGGCTGTGGAGTAGGCAAGCCAAATCCCCGACTCCTCAATTTCCCAAACCTCCGACTCCTGACTCAGACTCCTGACTCCCTCATACATAGCGCATGTTTAAGTGATAACCTTACTGTAGTAAAACAGGTATCACCTTATGATACAATAATCAAGCTATTTAGGTAGAACAGACACTGACAAGCAAAAGGGTAACAATATTTTGATCTTTTGAACACTTCTTGGTGGCGTCTTAGAAAAAGCTGTATCCAAGTCCAGTCTGCACCAACATTGGGAATGTGTAGAAGAGACCTGGGATCAGATTTTGGTCAAGATATGCTTAAATCTGATCCAGAGCCCAGAAGGATACAGGCAGTATAGAAAGCCAAAGGTGGATTTCCCAAATGCTAACAAAATAATAAAAATTAACATTTAGATTTTTAGGAGCAAAACAGTAACGGTGCAGTTACAGGAAAGAATCTGCAGAACTAAGCAGATGCTGAATACTTGCAAGTCAAAGTTATGTATAAGATAGGTAAGATGACTATATATAAAATTACAGTAGCCTCATGTACAAAGCTGTAGTGGATGGTGAGATATGGAGCCTGAAAGTCAAAAGTTCAAAACATTGTTACCATTTTGCTTCTCGGTGTAAAATATATTTATTGGATATGACTTTAGAACACAAAAAAACTGTAAATATGCAAAACACTGCGGAAACATTTGTGGAGTCTCTGAATTTGTTCTGAGAAATAGTATTGCCTCCATCAGACCCTGCATACATGACCTCACATCTGATCTCATTATTTCCAGGCTAGAGAATGGCCTCTCTACACTAACTAGGGTTGGGGGCAAAGCAGTGACCACAGGGACAACATCTCTAACAATGTCAGGGTATAAAGGAATTGCCCTCAGCCACAGTCAGGGTTTGATGAATGGTTGAATCTTCTACTTCTTTAGGGAAACAGGTGAAAAATGTTGATGAAATCTGTTTGCCCTGGGAGCAGAATCTTTTCCCCTGGGGCAGCGCTTTGCCTGCTCCATGTCATCAGTTACACTCCATGTGATAAGACTGAAGATATGGGAGCAGTAGCACTGTCCGGAACCCATTCCTCTTGCTCTTTGCACTGCATCGAGCTAACTGGACCAACTTATTATATATTTTGGGCGTCGGTCCATTTTATGACGACTCCGACTCCTGCAAAATAGACTCCAACTCCACGACTCCGACTCCACAGCCCTGGTTCCCACCATAGATTTTGATGGCATATCAAAATGCCATCAAGGTCTGATACACTACAAAATGTTAGAAATATTTGGCTTTTGGTTCAAGTTTCAGGATGAACATAAAATTTCTTGAAAAGCCCATGTCCAACAGTTCAGTGTTTCAGTACTTTCTGCACAACTTGCTGATCTCAAGCGGGGGTTCAAGACACGGTGCATTTTTACGCGTTTTTGACACGTTTTTTTTAATGTCGCGTCAAAAACCGCTGTGTGTCGAAGCATCCCAACAAGGAGCTTAATGGCAAAATTCCCAACATGTGTTTGATCTCTTGGTCTCATGAGGTCAACAGCACGATGAGGAGGACGGATTAACTCCCAATTCAAACATTCCCGAAATATATTGGACAATTCAGGGATCAAATACCTGTTGTGAATTTTGCCATTAAAGGGGTTTTGCCAAGAAGTGAGTTCCTCACCTAACAGGCTGATACTCCCCTCTTGAGGCTTGAAAAAAATGGGCATTGTTTCTGTGTTTAAAAAAAACAAGTACCTCCACCTCCCATGCACGTTCCTGATATTCGGTCTCTGTAGTTGAGTAAACACTGTTTTGCTAATCCACAGGGAATACCTGTATTGTGCACAGGAGAGAAGATAAGCTTGAGCAGGCAGCTTTCTTTCATTTGTTCACAAACTGATGCAGGGGGGGAGGAGGGCTGAGCAGGGAATGTCTGCAGGTTTACTCAGATAATTACATTACAACCAGTGGATTCTCTATACAAAAGAAACAGGATCTTTTCTCCCCAGTCCCTTCAAAGCTTGTTCATGTTCCCTGTCATCAGATAAGAAGTGCAAACATGCAAGCGCAGCCAGGTCAGCTCCTGGTCGGGTCTAATGCTGTCAGGAAACTAAGGGCATGTAAGGAAGGCTGTAGATCTCACAGGCTTCACTTTTTTTTTAATGACCTATATCTAGAAAAGTGATTAAATACCCATTTTGGAGGATCCCACGTCAACATTAGATCGTGGCAAAACCCCTTTAAGCTCCTGGTTAGAAATCAGCAAGTTGTGCAAAAAGTACTGAAACCATGAACAGTTGGACATGTGCATCTATAGACATGGGCTCAATTAGATCATTTAATAGAATTTTCAAGAAATTTTTATGTTCATTCTGAAATTTTTAAATTTTTATGAATTGTGTATGTGTGGGCCCCACCTCTGGTCACGCTTGTGGACCTCAGACCAGCAGGGTGGTCAGCTTGCTGGGTTCTCCATGGGGCCTACAGAATGCCATGTATAAGTTTATTCTATGTAATCTATTAAGTAGTCCTGAATTTCCCCGAGTTAGAATTTCACTGTATATTGTACATTATACTGGACGGAAGGTGACTCCTGGAATCCGCTGAATGTATAGCATGTTACATTTTAGTCTTAATAATTTATTAATATATTTTGTAGCATCTCTAGTTTTTCATATACATTTCTATATTTTAATGTAAAGTATTTATTAACCCTCTTGTTCTCATGTCGATATCGCTGAGGTACAAACTAAACGGTCTCTCCAGCTCGCCTTGATGTGAGGTGGTCCAAGGGTCCCATGATGCTTTGCTGTGCAGTATGATATATATTTGTTTTGTGGTTATCTTTAATTATGCATACATTTCATTTAGTCATGTATCCTGAATTTAATATACATTGTATCAAATATTATGTGTACAATCATAGAAGATCATGGTACTAAAAGTCTTAGGGAGTTTGATTTAAAGGGGTAAGGTTTATGTTAAAAAAAAAAAAAAACAAAAAAAACACCCCTTTTAAGGTTTGGTTCACATCTGCGTCAGAGGTTCTGTTTGGAAAGTCCATCGCAGAGGTGAAAACAGACAGCTCCGGGTCCGTTTCACAACGGACACCCACAGTGCCCCCGATAAACTCTATTAATTATAATGGGTCAGTCGGGTGTCCGACGGTTAGACGGAAAAAATAGCACATCTTGCGGCGCAATTTTTTTTAAAAATTTTTCTTTATGGTCATTCCAGACAGAACATGCGATGGAACTTCAGAATAGAACCTCCAACGCACATGTGAACCAGGTCTAAGTTCAAGGATGGGTAGCCCCCTACAGCACCCACCTTCTGCAGGAGTGTTCAGTCAGTGGGCCCCCATTTTTATAACATTTGATGTTTCACCATGGGCACCCCCTAATACTAGCGTCAGACCGATGATATGGTGAATCCTCCCTGATTAATGGGCCGTTTTTTGGGGTTTTTTTTTGACTGTTTGCTAATATGGTAAATTAAACCTTTTGTATGTCTTTATGAAATAAACAACATGGTAACCCTGCGGCTCTGATCACATGTTTTCTTAAAGGAAAGGTATTGTCATATGTAACTTTGAGGTATATACAGACATTGGCACACATTTAGTATGGTCATTTATGCCAGAACGTGCATTAGATCTATACACAAAAGGTTACGCACACCTGGAATAGATAGAATTAATGGGTGCAATCGTGGAGAAGGACGCTATGGCCCTGTAACTACAAAAATACAATATCCACTGCACACCTTGCGTTTTGAGAATATACAGGGATTTATTTGACAACTTGGTGAGCAAAGAATCAATACATACTACAACATGCTAACATATATACTCCATAAAGGTAACTTTTACATAGTTTTCTTGGTACATGAGATAACAGATGTCAGAATATGCGACGTTTCGGCTTAAAAGCCTATGTCGAGAACATCTGTGGAGTAAAAGAATATAATGAGTATACAAACGTAAGTGAGTGCTTAAACAGGGAATAAGAAACAAGGAAAGAAAGATATGGAGAGGAGAAATGGTTATATGTACAATAAGATAAAAGGGGGGGGGGGGTGAAAAAGTATTAGAGAGTATGGAAAGGGGAGAAAGATCAGGTATAAAGCATCTGAGGTTAAAGTGATCTAACCTAAAGGAGGATATAGTCTATTATGAGTGCATATGTCACAAGTATATAGGCAATAATTGGGATGCTGTAGAGAGATCGACAAAGTGAAAAAACTACAAAAAAAAGGGGGGGATATGAGGAGTAGTGAGAGAGAGGCGGAAGATCTATGCTTACCAGGAAAATGTGGATGCTGTGTGTGAGACACAATGGAGTATTTCCTCAGGGAATATAGCGCTATGGGTGGAAAGACAATGTAACAGAAGTAAAATGTGAAAGCAGGTAAAAGGACCGCTTGTAAGTAAAGGTGAAAGTTACCTGGGGAGAGATAGTAGTGGACCTGACGTCCGGGGAAGCATGGAAATGCGCCTATGGATGCCGCGATGCGGGCGGCCATTAAATAGCCAGCCGCGTATGCGCGGGAAAGCCGCGGCTGCGCAATGAAGCCCAGAGTGGCGTGGGAAGTGAGGGCAGTGTGGGTGTATCACTCCGCGCATGCGCCGGTCTCCGGCGCTCGTAGGATAGCGGAGCTGAAGGAACAGAGGCAAGATAAGATAGGAGTGAAGCGGAATAAGAGATGGGGGGAAAGGTTTTGATAAAAAAATACACGGGGTTTCAAAAAATTGAATGATTGATTTGTATGAATGACAGAAGGAAAAATTTTTATTTAAAGGGGAGACTGAGGTTTTGGGGCTTTTTTTCACAGGGTTTAAATTTGCGGGGACTTTAATTAGGGGGCCCCCGAAATTTTACCCCAATGGGGGCGGGGAGCGGGGGGGGGGCCCCGGCCCCTCGGGGGAAAAATAGAAAATCATTGCTAGGGGGCGCTAAACGCCGCTAAAAAAATTACATGTCAATTAATCCCCCCCCTGGGGCGTTTTGCCGGCAGGGAGGGGGAGAAAATCCTTTGTTCTGGAAAACTTTGGGTTTTTCCCTTTAATAAAATTGGGCCCGCTTTCACCCGAAATTTTTCCCGCATTTTGGGGGGTTAAAAAATTTTACGGACCGAAATACGGCCTTTTTCCAAAGCCGTGTAAACCCAAAAGGGTTTAAAGTGGGGAAAATAAGGCAATTTTCACACGGCTTTTTGGGGGCGTTTTTCGGCCCAAATTTAAACCCCCCGAAAATTAGGTCCCAAAATTGGGTTTTTCAAAAAAGTGTAACAAATTTTGTGGCGGGTTTTTCGCGCCCGTAAATACAATCCCCATTCTTTATTGGGGGTTTTTGTTTCAAAAAATACCCTCAATAATTTACGGGGGGATTTAAATTTTTTAAATTGAACCTTTTTTTAAACCCCCCCAAAATTTACTTTGGAAAAAATTTCGCTGATGTAAAAGGGACGAGGGTTTATTTTTAAAATTGGAATCAATGTAATTTAAAATTTGTTCATTTTTTTAAACTATTTTGGGAAATTATTTGCGGAAAAAAAAAAGCCCTTAAAAAACCCCCAAAATTAAGCCTTGGTGAACATAGCCTTTTGGGAGGGTTTTTTTTTGAAATTTTTTAAACCCCCCAAAGTAAAAAAGGGGGGAATGTTTTTTCGCTCGAAATATGGGGCAAAATTTAGGACACGAAATTTTGAAAATATTTCGGGATTAATTTGCGGGCGAAAATTTTGGCCCAAAATTACGCCCCGAAATAAGCCGTGTGAACATAGCCTGAGAAGGCACAAATGGGAGAATGACATAAGGTTACCCAAGGCTGAGCAGCATTCATTTTATCTGTGAATAAAGAGGCATAATATAATGAAGTATAGTCTAATGAAATGCACCTAGTTCCAGAATGACTTGATGCAATACATAATATAATTGCACAAAAAAGGAAGCTGTAGATAAAATTATATGTATAATACAAGGTATAAAATTATACTACAATATAGTAAGGCCTATACAGATATGTCAAAGTATATAAGCAACATAAGTTATTGTAGGTATCCTGATATGTCTTAGGATCCATTAAAGATCCAATATGGTAGGGCTATATTCTAGGCATAGATGATAAATAATACATTAGGAACGTAGATCATATTCTCTATTTAGACCCCTGGGCTCTAGAGTACCCAGGATGTGAATCCAGAATCTTCCCCGTTTTAGTAACAAAGCTATATGGTTACCCCCACGCCGGGGACCTGCTCGATGACCTGGAATTGAAGTTGGGATGGATGGTGATTGAACTCCACGAAGTGTGCTGGAATGGGCAGTAAGGTCTCTTTACACCTTAGGCCATGTTCACACGGCTTATTAGGGCGTGGATTGGAGCCGTACTGCGCGCCGGATTTGCGCTTCAGTACGGCTCCAACCCGTCCCTGTCATTACGGTAACTCCAGTTTCATAGGAACTGTGGTTTTCCGTTCTCTTCTCCCGCTCGGCGAATCCGCCACGGGGGGAGAAAGTGTCATGCACATTATTTACAGCGTGTACGCGCCGTAAATAATGCATTGTCTGAGGCCGGCGAGCAGCTTCCCCGCCGCGCCCACGCCCCTTATTCAAGCCGTAACTGCGGGCGAAATCCGTCCCGCAATTACGGCCTGAATAAGCCATGTGAACCTTGCCTAATTGTGGATTTGTGCTTCGATATGCGGTCCTTGATGGCCTGGGTAGTTTGTCCCACATAGGCAAGCCCACACGGACATTTAAGCAGATATACGACAAAGTTGGACCGGCAGGTAAAGAAGCTTTTTATAGGGAAAAGGTGTCCGTTAGGGGGTTTGGGAAAATTGTGCTACCCTTAGTTAGAAGAGCACTTGCTCCCAACCCGAGGCATGGAAAAGTGCCCTTTTTTAGGTGTAGATCAGGTCATCTGTCTTGTTGTAGCTCTAGGTGAACCAACATCAGCACTAACTAGGTGGTCTCTAAGGTTGCGATCTCTTTTGTGGCAATGGAGGCGTAAATTCTGGAATTCTTTTATTTGTGGATAGGACCGAGATAATATAGTCCAGTGTTTACGTATGATCTGTTGTACTTTAGGAATAAAGGGATGGTATTTTAAAACTAATGGAATACGAAGTGTCGTCGTCTCACTGGTGTTCCTGGATGTCTCCACTGAAGTAGTGGTGGATTGATTATTTTTAAGTAGTTGTGTGGGATATCCTCTTTCTATGAAACGTTGGGTCATTTCATTCAACCTAATTTCACGTGTGTTTGGATTCTGTACAATACGCTGTACACGTTTGAATTGTGATTGGGGTAAACGTGAACGTGCATTAGGGTATGTTCAAATGGCGTAATTGCGAGCTGTAATTTGGGCGTATTGCAGCGCAATTATGCTCCAAAGTACAGCCCACAATTATGGTAAAATCATAGCACTCACGGAGTGCTATGATAACCCCGCGTATTCCCCAACGTGTATTGCACGCCAGGAGAAAGAAGTGACCTGAGGTCGGCGCAGAGTGCTGGCCAGCACATACATCAAAAGCGGCGCGCACAGCATGCGTTGGCCTCTACACCGGGTAACGCTGTGTGAACATATTCTTAGGGTATGTTCACACGGCGTTTTTGGATCCGTCAATCGCATCCAACACACAGGTGCGTGTTTAATGCGTTTTGGCTGCAGCAGGATCGCACCCTGTAGTTTATTATAGGGCTCCTGCTGTTTCTTTCAGATCAAGAATTGACGTGTCAATTCTTAGAACGGATCCGAAAGCTGCAAATAAACGCTAATCAGCGATCACTCGTCTGAACGCCGATGCGTGTTTTACATTAAAAGCAATGTAAATCACACTGCACATTGTTAGATGCGGGTTTGGGTCCGTATAGGGTCCGATAGACGGATCCAAACACGCATCTAATAACGCATGTTCACACTGACACAACCCGCCGTGTGAACATACCTTTACACTACATTTATTATGTGTTTTGGTCCATTTTTAAATATTTTTGCACTTCAACCAACAAAAGGGACGCGACCTTGGTGAAAGACGTGACTTTGTGAAAAAGGGCGTCGCATAGTGTGCGATGCACCAACATTTTGGAGCAATTAGTGACCTAAATTAAGCGAACTAATATAACCTTGTAAACTTAGGCCGGGTTGACATGGCGTATAGCAGAACGTACCTGTACGCGCCGCTATACACCCGCTATTGAAAGCATGCGCTGTCCAGCGCGTATTTTCAACAGTGCTCAAGCCCGGCTCACAGGGGAAGGGGAGATGGGCCGGAGTGCTGTTCAAAGTGTGCGCTCAATGAGTGCTATGATTTTGCTGTATTTGCGGGTTGTGCTTCAGGCGCATTACAGCACAATTATGCCCTGAAGTACTCCGTGCAAATACGCTGAGGTGAACATATCCTTAGAATAGACAGTCTCGACCTGTGTCAGATTTATCTATACTATGGGCCCATTTACACGGCAATGAACAAAAAAACCGCCGGGCGGAAAACCCGTGCAGTGAGGACTGCTGCACAGGTTTTCCATAGAAGCCCATTGTGTTAGTTTGCGGCCGGTTTTTCAGACTGTCTGCAAAACCGCAAACCTTCTAAAAAAAAAAGTTGCGCAAACCGTGCCGGGGGGAAAATGTTTTTTGGGTATTTTCCCAAGGTTTTTTTGCCGCGTATTTCCTCGTGCATTTCGCCACATATTGTGCTTTATACGCGGCGAAATGCGCACCGCAATTGCAGTAATTCATAGCTCTCAGAGAGAACTATGAATTACGCCTCATCTCCCCGGGTGTACAAAAGTATTTTGGGAACCCCAGGGGGGAAAAGGGGACATGTTAATTGTTCATGGCGCTTGCGCGCCGCTAACAATGCATATGAATGGGGCCGTGGTTCCAAAACGCCCGGCCTTACTAAAACCGCACTATAGCCGTGTGAACTACCTTTAAAAATGTTAGCAGTCAGCATTTTTTGGGTTTTTGTAGCAACCAATCACAGTTCAGGTTTCATTTCTTTAACGGCTCAGGTAAAATGAAAGCGGAGCGCTGATTGGTTGCTCTGGGCAACATAGACAATTTTACATTTTCATAAATGAGACCTATAATCTAATTTTACATTGTTTATGTTTAGGGTTTTTTAAAGTTTTGGGGGATGGATGGTTTCGCCCCGAAAACTGCGTCAAAATGACTATAAACTGCCCCAAATTCAACCGTGTTGTATCTCAAGACGCAGGTTTTACTCACCTATTCTCCCCGCTTATTGTAAGCGTGGAAAATTAAGCGACATCAATTATTTGGGGCGGATTCCCCACCTCCCATAGAGTATATAGGAGGCGAAAAATCCGCTTATGGAATCCAGTGTCGTATCCTCATCTCAAATCCGCGTGGATTTTCTGACTCGGATGCAACGCGAAAAGTTTCAGCTTCTGAATCCGTTGTGTGAACATACACTTAGACCGTATTGATAAATCAGTCTTATTTACTGTTTCTCTTTGGGGCCGAGACCGTGTGGACGGGGGGGTTTGGGGGGCCCATGGGGGTTGTTTTGGGGGGGACCCACCCATGTACTGAAAATTTTCCCGGTCTCTCGGCAAAAACGGCCCTTTTACCCATAATACAGTGTGAAAAAACGAGTTTGTATTGGTAGTAAATAGCAAGTGAGTCACATATTGATCTCACACATAGCCCGGGTCAACATTCATAGCCAAGGGGCTAAGTGCTCCATCCATTCCCCTCCACCCCCATAAAAATTCCCCTCCACCCACATAAAATTTTCCCCCTCCCCCGAATACAAAAATCCCCCCCCCCAAAACATTTTCCCCCCACCCGCATAAATGCCCCTCCCCCGCATACAACGTCCCCCCACCCACATACAATTCCCTCCACGTTTCCTTGGTCCCCCTCAACCACCTTCTAAAATAAACACCGAAGAAAGTAAAAGTGTAACCCCTAACAGGGTCATTTCGGGACACGTACGCGGGAAATTTTTACCGGGCCGATATAACCTAAAACACCGCCATTAGAGACCACTAGGGGTAGCACCAGCTGGGTATTTTTAACAATCCATCATTGAACCACATAGAGGTAGACCCAGCTCAGGTAAAAAACCTACAACCCCGCCATTATAGCCACTGAGGTCAGCCCGCTCGGTAAAACCCTACAACACCTCCATATAGGCCCAATGGGTCAGCACCAGCTGGGTTTAAAACCCTACAAACACCCCCATATAGGGGACCACTTAGAGGTCGAACCCCAGTCAGGTATAGCCACAACACACTGTATAGAGACCAATAGATGTCGACACAGCTCGGTATAATACAACACTCCCATATAGGACCACATAGAGGCAGAAAACCGCTGGTATACCTACAACCCCACCATTAGAGACCACATGGGGTTTCAGACAAAGTCAGGCAATCACATTTTGTGTTTCAGCACTGACCCAGAAAAGAAGTAAAAAACCCCTGAGTCAGGGACTCCCCGGAGATGCCCATTGGGAGTCGTTTTTCTTTTGAGTCGTTCTTATTCCCTTTTCTTCTGCTCCTTTTCCACACCCCCATGTGACTTGTCCCGGTCAAAAACTCACCCCTGCAGAAATTACATAAATATTCAGAACCCCAATTTTCCAGCCCCTCTATTTTCCACCTCTGTAAAAAAATTCCAGGGGGGGAGAGCGGGTACAAGCCTAAACTTAGGGGCCCTTTTGTCCCCTAAGGGTTGGAGGGTGGGGAGGGAAATCCTTGGAAAATACTCAATATGGGCTGTTTCAATTATATTACCAGGTAGGTAGACAAGACCCTGGTAGGTAGGCAAATGGCAACCCCAGTCTGTAGGTAGGTGGTTTTCCCCCAGTTAGGTAAGTGTAGGTATTTTAAGGTCCCTTTATATAGGCTGAAAAACAGTTGGGCCCCCTTTAGGTAGTATACGGCGTTAGGGCTTCCATGAAGTAGTTACAGGGTTAAGGGCCCCTTTAGGTGTTCGCAGGCATTTTGGGGTTCCTTTAGGTAGTTTAAGGTAGTTAGGGGCTCCTTTGCTGTGTGCAGGAAGTCTGCCCCCCCCCCCCACCCCCCCCCCCCCCCTTACCCCCTCCTCTGGCTACTGTGTAGGTGTCGGGGTCCTTTAGAAATTTAGGTGCAGGGCCCCCTTTGTAGTCAGGGCCCCCTTGTAGTCAGGGCCCCCCTTTTGGGCAGGGCCCCCCCCTTGTAGTCAGGGCCCCCCTTTTAGGTGCCGGGCCGCCTGTAGGTACCCGGGCCGCTTTGGGTAGCAGGGCCCCCCTTGTAGTCCGGGACCCTTTTGTAGCCAGGGTCCCCCTTTGTAGCCAGGGCACCTTTAGGTACCCAGGGCCCCCTTTAGGTAGCAGGGCCCCCTTTTTGGTAGCAAGGGCCCCTTGTAGTCAGGGCTCTTTTGTCCCGGGCCCCCCCTTATACCGGGGGCCCCCTGAAGAGTCGGGGGCCCCCCTGTAAGGTCAAGGGCCCCCTGTGGTAGTGGGGCCCCCTGTGGTGCCGGGCCCCTGGTATCAGGGACCCTTGTAGTCGGGCCCCTTTTGCAGTCAGGGCCCTTTTCAGCATGGCCCCCCTTGTCCAGGGCCCCCTTGTAGTGGGGGCCCCCCCTTGTGCGGGACCCCCCTTGTGTAGGCCCCCCCCCCCTTGACCCGGGCCCCCCTCTGTATTCGGCCCCCCTCTGTAGTCAGGACCCCCCTCTGTAGCTAGGGACCCCTTGTAGCCAGGGCACCCTTTAGGTAGCCGGGGCCCCCCCTTTTGGTTTCCCCGGGGCCCCCCTTTGGGTAGCCAGGGGCCCCCCCTTGTAGTCAGAGGCCCCTTTAGGTACCCATGGGCCCCCTTTAGGTAGCCGGGGGCCCCCTTTAGGTAGTCAGGGGTTTCCCCTTGTACCCCAGGGCCCCCCCTTTATAGCCAGGGACCCCCTTTGTGCCAGGGGCCCCCCTTGTAGTCGGGGCCCCCCCCCTTGTAGTCGGGCCCCCCCTTGTAGTCGGGCCCCCTTGTAGTCGGGCCCCCCTTGTAGCCGGGGCCCCCCCCCCTTGTAGCCAGTTAAAAAAAAAAAAAAAAAACAAACAGCCCTTCCGGGCTCCTATCCGGCTCTCGGGTCCGTACTGCCGCAGCTGTACTGCCGCCTGAAGCTTCGCGGTGAAGTGAGTCACCGCGCCGCCTTTTGCAGATATGGGCGGCCCCCGGGCAGGCTGAGGCCTAACGCCTTCAGCCGGCAGGGAATAGCGGAGCGCAGCGCTGGGCGCTGCGCTCGCTGACACAGCGCAGCCCCAGGAGTCAGGGACTTAGTCCCCAACTAGGGCCGGTCTCTGGGCGTGGGGGCGCAGGCCCCGGGGGGTGATAGGGAAACGGATGCCCGGAGGGCCCCCGGGGGGCGCGGCACGCCTCCGGGGGCAACAGCGGTGGGGGGGGGGCCCCCCGGGGGTTCCCCCGGCCCCCCCGGGGCCCCGTCCGGGCCTGGCCGAGACGTCCAAAAAACGGCAACTAGTTAAAACTGAAAAACGTCCGCCCTGTCAGATTCCTTGCGATTCTGCTCCTTGAATAAGGCAGATGCTTCCAGGCACACTCAGATTCTTTTGCTTGCTTTTGGACAGATAATACATTTGGATCATAAAACGTAGTTTTCCCAGGCCGGCTGTTTTTTTCTTAGACTGATCTTCTCCTTGAAGGGTTTTTCCATTTCAGACATTTATGGTGTATCCTATTGACAAGCTACCACTATACTGTATAATAAGTGCCAGTCCCAAAAGTGGGATCCACATCTTATTTAAAGGGGTTGTCTCACTACATTGATTCATCTTACCTCAGTCCGTTTTTTTGATTTTTTGAAATTAGGGGCGTGTTTTGGTTCTACTTGGCGTGTAGAAGCCCGGTCGTGCTTAGCAACCCGTGTGGAAGCCCATCGGTGTTTAAAAAGGTCTGAGCTATAGAACAGTGCTGCCCGCTATCAAGGAGATCAAACAGGGCTGTAGTAAGCAACGTGCTGGGCCATTCAGGAGAGATCAAAAAAGGTTCTGCAAGGTAAGCGATTGAGGAGTGTGCAGCCATAAGAGGGGGATCTCAGAATAGATAGGTAGGTTAATGGACAATTTGCAAAATGACTTGTTTTTGCAAGATCTTTAACATAAAAAGCAAACCCTTTTAGTGAGAAAACCCTTTTAAGAACTGGGACCCCAAATCCCCTGTGCGTGGGGGGGTGGCCGGGCATTCACAGCTCTCTCCAATTCTCTAAGGGAAAATTTGGTTGAGCCGAGATCGGAATGTAGATCTTTGCTCCTTGTCTTCCTGTCCATAAGGCATAAATGTCTGAGATTGGAAAAACGTTTTTTTTTTCTAGGCCTGTACAACCCTAGGTTATCCCTGAGCCCGCAATATCCCCATTTGTCTATTATTTTGGGCAGTGCAGCTCAGCACCCTGGAGACTGAACCGCACAGCCACGACCTCTGGACAGGTGTGGTGCTTTTTTCTTTTCACACATAGAAAAGTCACATATTGCTTGTCAATGTTCACCCATCTACATTACTCTCTCTGACTTCTCTTTTGTGAACTCTATAATAGCACAGTAGTGAGAGAATTGCATGATGATCCTTCTTTCTGGCTTGAGAAATGTAAATATTATCCCCAATTACCTGATAAGCGGGACCCCTCCCCCTCCTCTGTGCAGAAAAGATGAACCCATTTTCCTTCCATGTAGTGCTGGTGGTCTAGTATAACCACTTCTTTCCCTGTGGAGAGAACAGCAGAGCAATCTTTGTCATTACCTACTATTTGTAATGAGAAAATGTAGAGCTAAGTAGCAGCTGGAGGAAAGTGAGATCAGTCTTCCCTGCCATACTAAAGTTCTCTCATACAGTTAGAAAAGGACAATATTTTGGATGTAATTTTTAATTGCACAGGACTAACGCAATTAGACAGAATTGTTTTTCAGGAATATTGGTTTTAATAAAGCTTCTCTTCTTTGGCAGTGTCCCTTTAATGCAGGACAGCCCCATTCATTGCAGATTACTTTTCTTGTGGACATCCTTCGATCCAGCTGGTTGGTAGTAAACTTTTATTATTAAATGCTTACATATACAAACAGATATAACATGAATATAGTGTGCACTGACGCGTTTCAACCTGTGTGGTGACCCTGTTCTTGTACTTTTCATGTGCTTCAGTTTCTGAAACGTAAATATCCCTTAGGCCTCGTTCACACGGCTTATTTCTCCGCGGATTGGCGCCGTACTTGCGCTGCAGTACAGCGCCAATCCGTCGGAGTAATTGCGGTAATCCACCGTTCTCATAGAGAACGGTGGATTCCGTCGCTCCTCCCCGCTCGGTGAATCCGCCGCGGGGGGGAGAAAGTGACGTGTACGCGCCGTAAACAATGCATTGTCTATGGAGCCCGGGGAGCGGCGCCCCCGCCGCGCTCCGGTCCCACCCCTTATTCACGACGGATTTGTGAGCACAAATCGGCTCACAAATCCGTCGGGAAAACCCGTGTGAACACGGCCTTAGGGTGCTTTCACACAGCGCAGTTTTGGTGCAGTTTTAACTTTATTACCACAAGCTTCTTTCACTTATCTAAACTGTTTGGAAAGTGAGTAATCAATTTGTGTGTTTGTATCCACAAGACTTCACACACAGCAATTGATGACTTACTTGAAACACCTTTCCGAACAATTTAGACAACTGAAAGAAGCTTGCTGGTAATAAAGGCAGTTTAATTGGAGCACAGTTAAAACTGCACCAAAAACTGCGCTGTGTGAAAGCACCCTTAAAACTTAACATTTATTAGAAAACTGCATTAAAACCCCTATTCACAATTTAGTAACGGGTCACAAAAAGTGTATGACCAATGTACAAAAGGATATGCAGGTGTGGAAGGCCTATTCACTATGCTGGATGTTGTCAAGAACTGAAAATCGATGACAAAAGAATCGGCACGCTATATGTTGTCAGCTATATGCCATGTCCTTTGGTTAAATTTCTTTTGTCATTGGGTCGCTTAGAGCCTGCACGTTCTCTCTAAGGGGCCCGTTCATGTTTGGATCCAAAAACGCTGCAGCAATCGGATCCTAAACAGATCCAACACATATCCGACATGCAGCTGTGTGTTTTGATGCGTGTTGGATGCAGAAGGATCGCACCCTGTAGTTTAAAATAGGGCTCCTGCTGCTCTTTTCGGACCAAGAATTGACGTCACGGATCCGAAAGACGCAATGAGATGCACTTCAGAGAAAAGCAATATAAATCACACTATTTATTAGATATGTGTTTGGTTCCGTTTGGGGTGCGACAGACGGATCCAAACGCGCATTTAAAAGTGTATGTTCACACGGATTCAACACGCCGTATGAACATACCCTAAGGCTATGTCCACACGGCGTAATTGCGGCGCGTACAGTACGGCTGCAATTATGCCGGATGATTTGGGAGTTGCGCTGATTAGCGTGTACTCCCGCGGTGGGTGGGGGGGAGCGGCAGCCCGCCAGCCCCATTGGCATACATTACTCCGGGCGCGTATTTGCCGCAAGTGATTGACATGTCGCTTATCTCCCCGCGTGTACAATACGATCGGATTGTCCGAGCGGGGAGAGGAGGCGTAATCCTTAGTTCTCTATGAGAGCTATGGATTACCGTAATTTCGGCGCGCATCTCGCCTGTACTAGAGCGCAAATACGCAGCAAAATGCGCGCCAAAATTACTCCGTGTGAACATAGCTTTAGGCTATACTGACGAGCTTGATCAGACCTCTACTTGTGGAGTGTAAACCATTCCCAAAAGGTTAGGAGCCCATCCCAAGCCACGTAGAGCAGATCCTGTCTATAAGCTGAAGAAGGAGGCATGCTGGGAGTATAACACTAGTAATAGTGAGGCAGGAAGTAGCTAATATCCCCATACTTGAATTTTCACATGAATCAAGGCAGCTGCTGCCAGGATCATAAAGTAATATGCATTTAAAAAAAAAAAAAAAAAAAAGATTTTTAACGACTGTATGAATCTGATTTTATGTTAATGTCTATTGGACTGCAGCACAGTTAAACTAGTGCATCTCAATTAATTAGAATATCATCAAAAAGTTAACTTCTGTCCATAATTCAAGTCGAATAGAGAAACCCATATTTTGGCTTAAAGGGGCTGTCTCACTACAAGAATTGATTCTTATGTTCAAGATCTTGCAAAAACAAGTCACTTTGTAATATGTGTCCATTAACAGTGTCCTACCTATTCCTAGATATCCCCTCTTGTATGGGCTGCATCAGCTCCTCAGGTCGCTATAGCTACAGACTTGTCCCATCTCTCCTGATGGGCTGCATCAGCTCCTCAGGTCGCTATAGCTACAGACTTGTTCAATCTCTCCTGATAGGCTGCCAGCACTGGTCGCTATAGCTACAGACTTGTTCAATCTCTCATGATAGGCTGCCAGCACTGGTTGCTATAGCTACAGACCTGTTCAATCTCTCATGATAGGCTGCCAGCACTGGTTGCTATAGCTACAGACCTGGCTTCTACTGCAGCCTAGTGGAAGCCAGTAAACACGCCCCTGAATTCCAATTGAAACCAAGAAACCAGGACGGAGGTAAGCTGAATCACTGTACTGAGACAACCCCTTTAAGGAGCTCACACAGTGCGTTTTTGATGCTTTTTATATTTTTTTCCAGAAATCCAGAGAATTAATTGGTGTGAATTTGGGCCCAAAAAAAAATGCACTGTGTGAAAGCTCCCTTAGGAAACCTTTGCACCTGTTGTGCTGATCACTGAGTGTGATACCTGAAGTCAACAATATTGACTTTTCTCACATTATTCTAGTTTTCTGATCTACTAAATCTTAGTTTTTCATTAGCTTTAAGCCATAATCCTCCACGTTAATTACGGATTTAAATCAACTTTGCTAATTTTTTGAGATGCACTAGTACATGCCATGGAGGATGATGTACACACTGCTATAACTACAGGCATGGATGCATAGGACCTGCCCCGAAGTATCCAGCAACTTGGTAGAAATAAAAACAGTTATCTTTTTGGATCCTCCACACATTTCAGGATCCAATAAAGATAATTGTTTTAATTTCAACGGAGTTGCTGGATACTTTGCTTTATTGAAGATTCACTTACTCCCTGGCACTCCACTGTTCCATAGGAGTGTCTGACAATATACAATACACATATATTGGTGAGATGAGTATCTTTTGTTTTTTTGGGGGGGATTTCTATCACATGATTAACAAATTCATCACCTGAAATACTCTGTGCTGCTGGTGGATACTTCTTCAACTATCGGCCTGTGACCTCCTTCTTGTCTCCATCCCCCTCCTAACATATAGAGACTTTCTCGATATCATGCAACCCTGTCAAAATCATCCCAAGAGAGGACAGGTTAGAACCCTTTACAAGACAAACCAACCCCCTCCTGCAAAGATCTGTGCTGCTGGGGACACTGCTCCTTTCACTATCTGTGACCTCTTTATTGTCCTTATCCTTCTTACATCATAACACTTTGTCTGCCTTGTCCAAATATCATCCCACAAGAAGACAGGTCACTGTCCCCTACAAGAATAGCACACTTCTTTCCTAAAATACTTTGTGCTGCTGGGGCCCCTGCTTCTACTATCAGTGTGTGGTACACCCTCCCCTTATCTCCATCTCTGTCCTGTTAGCATGAGACTGCATTACATGCAGCCCTCTCCTCACTAATATCATCCCGTGAAGGTACAGCTAACACTTTTATTGAAATACTCTGTGCTGCTGGGTACCCTGCTCCTTCCGCCATCAGTCTGTGACCTCCTTTTTGTCTCCCTTCCCCACCACACATCACAACATGTCATTTGTAATCCCGTCCTCACTACCTTCATTATATAAGAAGACAGATCACTGCCCCCTAACTGACCAGCATATTAATTTCCTGAAACACTCTGTGCTGCTGACATATCTCTGTTGCCACTTGTCTCCATTCCCCTGCCTCTGTTAAATACAGCCCTGTCATCCTCTATCTCATAATATGAGAGGACAGGTCACTGCCACCCACAGAATTAACACGTTCCTCACCTATAGTTCTTTGCTGCTGGAAACCATGCTCTTTCCATTATCAGTCTGTGACTTCCTTCTTGTCTTTATTCCCCTAATTCTGTCACATGCAGCCCTGTTCTTACTAACATCATTACAAAAGAGGACAGGTCACTGAACCTAGAGAATGAACAGACTCTTCTACTGAAATACTCTGTGCTGCTGAAAACCCTACTCCTTCCACTCTGTGACTTTCTTCTTATCTCCATCCCCTTCCTCACATCACGATACTTTCTCTGTCTCATGCAGCCCTGTCCAAACATCATCCCACAAGAGGACAGGTCTGTCCCTCCACAAGTAAACTTCTCTCCTGCCACAATCTGTGCTCCTGGGAACCCTGCTCTTTTCGTTATCAGTCTGTGACCTCCCACTTGTCTCCATTCAACCTGCCTTTGTCACATGCAGCCCTGCCCCACCAACCTCATTATATGAAAGGACAAGTCACTGCCCCTACAAGAACAACACACTCTTCTCCTGCTGCTTTAACCATACCCACCATCCAATTGGCTCTGACATGCTATTCCTGCCCACTTCACAGCTATTGATTCAGCTGCAGTTTGGTATATTCAGCTGTAACATATACTGCAGTTAGCTAAGAGGTCGACATTAAATATTTTGGTCGGAGTGCTTCTTTAATGAAATAGTGAGGATGTAAGAAATCCTCAGCATTCAATTAACAGCATAGGATTTTTCACCTGTGTTGGCTCGGATCCCAGCACCATTGTGCCTGTTTCTAGTGCGATCAGTCCTGGGTCGTGTGACATTTCTGTAAGGTATAAGAACAGGTCATGCAGCTAGGGTAACAATGTGTAAAAGTCACTGCTGATGACTGACTCCCTCCTGATAGACATTATGTACAAAAGAAAAGAAAATCTCATTGTCATCGGGACGAGATGACCAGAGGCAACTATTCTATATTTATTCACAAAAATAACTCCCTCTGCACCCATAGGTGAAATGCTCCTATACCAACGTCCCTAGTGGTCATATGGCCTACAGAACTAATGATGTCAATTAATTACTAGCTTCTTCTATGAAAACAAGGGAATATAAAATCTCATAGTCACTAGGACGAGATGCCCAGAGGCCAATATTCTGAAATTATTCCGAAAACCAGATGTGGTTCCCTAACTCCCTGTGCACCCAGAGGTGAAATGCTCCTATACCAGAGCCCCTAGCTGTCATATAGCCTACAGAACTAATACTGTCAATTAATGAACCTGTTGTCTACTAGCTTCTTCTCTGAAAACAAAGAAATATAAAATCTCAGTCACTAAGGGGTGATGACCAGGGGACCCTATTCTATAATTATTCAGAAAAATAGGTGTGGTTCCTTAACTCCCTGTGCACCCAGAGATGAAACAGTCCTATACCAGTGCCCCTAGCGGTCATATAGCTTACAGAACTAATACTGTCAATTAATTACTAGCTTCTCGAAAAAAAGGGAATATAAAATCTCATTGTCACCAGGATGAGATAACCAGAGGCCGATATTCTATAATTATTCAGAAAACCAGGTGTGGTTCCCTAACTCCCTGTGCACCCAGAGGTGAAATGCTCCTATACCAGTGCCCTTAGAGGTCATATAGCCTACAGAACTAATACTGTCAATTAATGAACGTGTTGTCTACTAGCTCTTCTCTGAAAACAAGGGAATCTAAAATCTCTTAGTCACTAGGAGGTGATGACCAGGGGACCCAATTCTATGATTATTCAGAAAAACAAGGTGTGGTTCACTAACTCCCTGTGCACCCAGAGGTGAAATGCTCCTATACCAGTGCCCTTAGCGGTCATATAGCCTACAGAACAAATATTGTCAATTAATGAACGTGTTGTCTACTAGCTTCTTCTCTGAAAACAAGGGAATCTAAAATCTCATAGTCACTAGGAGGTGATGACCAGGGGACCCAATTCTATGATTATTCAGAAAAACAAGGTGTGGTTCACTAACTCCCCATGGACACAGAGGTGAAATGCTCCTATACCAGTGCCCTTAGCGGTCATATAGCCTGCAGAACTAATATTGTCAATTAATGAATGTGTTGTCTACTAGCTTCTTCACTGTCCCTATATCGCACTTTGACGGCATATTGTCCATCTCCTGGACCTGTACATATCTCGGAAATGGGCCCCATGACTGGGACAAGGTATTCTGAGGCTCTAGGCCAACAAGGCGCATAGCGTCCCCCCACCCTCCCCACAATGAAAAATTCAGCTCCATCCATGCCTCCTTGCATCCCCTTCCAGCCTGGGAAGAAGTGGCGCCATAGGTGGTTGTCTACCCATCGTCCTAGCTCTGACAGACCCCCAAAAGTCAAGACTTCCTCCTTACATTTATGGTGCAGGGTAGGGAGGGGATAAGGATAGTTTGTTGGTGAAAAGCCAATTATGTACACTATATGATATAACACTACTTCGTGTAATGTTGGTTATAATATGTAACGTAACTTTATTCTCTCCATTCTGTGATTTTATTGTAAATAATTTGTAATATTTTGTTGCAAGTTTTAAATAAAAAGATTATTATAGTAGTTATATTCTTGTACATAGGAGGCAGTATTATAGTAGTTATATTCTTGTACATAGGAGGCAGTATTATAGTAGTTATATTCTTGTAGATAGGGGGCAGTATTATTAGTTAGTTATATTCTTGTACATAGGGGGCAGTATTATAGTAGTTATATTCTTTACATAGGGGGCAGTATTATAGTAGTTATTCTTGTACATAGGGGACAGTATTATAATAGTTATATTCTTGTACATAGGAGCGGTATTATAGTAGTTATATTCTTGTACATAGGAGCGGTATTATAGCAGTTATATTCTTGTACATAGGAGCGGTATTATAGTAGTTATATTCTTGTACATAGGGGGCAGTATTATAGTAGTTATATTCTTGTACATAGGTGGCAGTATTATAGTAGTTATATTCTTGTACATAGGGGACAGTATTATAGTAGTTATATTCTTGTACATAGGGGCAGTATTATAGTAGTTATATTCTTGTACATAGGGGCAGTATTATAGTAGTTATATTCTTGTACATAGGAGCAGTATTATAGCAGTTATATTCTTGTACATAGGGAGCAGTATTATAGCAGTTATATTCTTGTACATAGGGGCAGTATTATAGTAGTTATATTCTTGTACATAGGGGCAGTATTATAGTAGTTATATTCTTGTACATAGGGGCAGTATTATAGTAGTTATATTCTTGTACATAGGGAGCAGTATTATAGTAGTTATATTCTTGTACATAGGGGACAGTATTATAGTAGTTATATTCTTGTACATAGGGGCAGTATTATAGTAGTTATATTCTTGTACATAGGAGCAGTATTATAGCAGTTATATTCTTGTACATAGGAGCAGTATTATAGCAGTTATATTCTTGTACATAGGGAGCAGTATTATAGTAGTTATATTCTTGTACATAGGAGCAGTATTATAGTAGTTATATTCTTGAACATAGGGAGCAGTATTATATTAGTTATATTCTTGTACATAGGGGGCAGTATTATAGTAGTTATATTCTTGTACATAGGGGCAGTATTATAGTAGTTATATTCTTGTACATAGGAGCAGTATTATAGTAGTTATATTCTTGTACATAGGGGGCAGTATTATAGTAGCTATATTCTTGTACATAGGGGGCAGTATTGTCAGTCATCCACCACACTACTTTGGGGTCATGTATTAAGGCCTCCTTTCTCCACCCTACTTCTATCTATCCCAATTGTGAATCCCAAATGGTCTGTACATTTGTGCCGCTGCTGTTCTAGTGGAACATCTGTATTAGGCTGTAACTAGCTGCATACGTGTGTGGGTGGTGAACAATGTTTCCATTAACATCTAGAGAGTCAGGCTGAGCAAGATTCTGAAACCATGAATGTAGCATTACTGTGTCATTCCTGTCCCAAGGCAGCACAAACCGAGCTGCAACTCAGAGGTGAAACCCTCTGCCGCAACGAGGACCGAGCCCTAAAACTTTACCCGAGAGACAAATTTACAGAACTATTTACTAATATACCATCCCTTAATTTCCTAATGAAGGAACCCTGATAAAGTAGTATCATCAGCACTAAGGGCGACATGTATGAATCTCGCCACGTCGGGGCGCATGTTTCCGCCAGTTTCCCGGCGAAATTTGCGCCTCATGTATGTCGGCGCTGAGGTGCGCTCATACATACTGTGTAAAGTCCGCCTCGCCAGTGTGTGGGGCGCAGTGCGGGGACTTAGGCGCAGTGCGGCGCTGCGCCTAATATTCGCCGTCCGAGGAGGGGGCGCTCATACATGCGGGGAAAAGCCCGGGCCGCGCCTCGCCAGTGGGTGTGTGGGGCGCAGTGCGGGCCCTTGGGCAGAAGGGACTGCGCCTAGCATGTATTCCGATTCTAGACAGGCTGGAAAACAGCGAGAAATCATTAAGTATGTCCGTGCGGCATGGAGTATGAATCAAAAAATCTCTGGCGTCAAACATTCTCTGAAAAAGAGCTCAAACCTACTAAAAAAATATATAAATAAAATCACTTTCCAAAAATCTAGAACGGCGCAACATCGGGAATTTGGATATTGGAAATTGCCGGGAAATACAGTAATTCAAATTCTGTAAGCTATTCTCATTGGTCGGCAGAAACCAGCCAATCAGAATAGGAGTGACAGTGAACCTATGGAGAAGTATTGACCAATCAAAATCAAAGGCGGGACATTCAAAATACAGTAAAAATGCAGAAAAGAGCTGATTGGTTGAGCTAGCAGGGGCTTGGCTATCCCGGCCAATCAGAATAGGAGTGACAGGGACCCATTATAGCCTATGGAGAAGTATTGACCAATCAAATTCAAAGGCGGGACAGTTCAAAATACAGTAAAAATGCAGAAAAGAGCTGATTGGTTGAACAAGCGGGGGCTTGGCTATTCCAGCCAATCAGAGTGCAAGCTACTTGTCCCATTATAGTCTATGGAGAGATGGGGTCAATGAAATCTCAGCTCCGTGCGGCATGGAGTATTAGTAAATCGTTTTTATTAGGTGTAAAATATTATCTGAAAAAGAGCTGAAACCTTCTACAAACATAAATCAATTAAATCACTAACAACGCGTTGGTTGCCGTCACCGGCGCTACATCAGGAATTGGGATATTGGAAATTCCCGGGAAATACAGTAATTCAAATTCTGTAAGCTCTTCTCATTGGTCGGCAGAAACCAGCCAATCAGAATAGGCGCGACAGGGACCCATTATAACCTATGGAGAAATATTGACCAATCAAAATCAAAGGCGGGACATTCAAAATACAGTAAAAATGCAGAAAAGAGCTGATTGGTTGAGCTAGTGGGGGCTTGGCTATCCCGGCCAATCAGAGCGTGAGCTACTTGTTCCATTTTAGTCTATGGAGAGATGGAGGCAATGAAATCTCAGCTCCGTGCAGCATGGAGTGTGATGAAAAAAATAATTTTTATTAGGTGTAAAATATTATCTGAAAAAGAGCTGAAACCTTCTATAAACATAAATCAATCAAATCACTAACAACGCGTTTGTCGCCGAGACCGGAGCAACATAAGGAATTGGGATATAGAGAATTGCCGGGAAATACAGTAATTCAAATTATTTAAGCTCTTCTCATTGGTCGGCAGAAACCAGCCAATCACAATAGGAGCGACAGTGAACCATTCTAACCTATGGATCATCGTTAGCCAATGATCAATAGTATGGGTGTAACGAAAATAAAGAAATAAAAATGATTTTATTGAATTAATTTATTTTTTTTTGTTACCCCCCATATTATTGTTCATTTTAAAATACACATCGGCACAACTTGGGAGTCTTATTTTATTTCGCGGGCACTTACAGTTTTATTACAGATTGCATTAGGAAAACCCCTAAAGTGTCGCTCGGGTCTCCCATTGGTCCAAATAACCGCGCCTCTTTTAACTTAGCCAATCCCCAAAACAGAGCTCGTCTGCATTTCTTTTCCCATGAACACTATGATGAGGTAGCTCAGCCCCGATTGGCTAAGCTGGGAGGCCCCTCCCTTCCCCCAACCAATCACAGTAATAGATATTTCCCATAGCAGTAATAACTTTTAGGGCGCCCTTCTATCGCGCCCTTCTTCTTCATTCAAAATAGACGCACTACATATGATTGGTGGATTATATATGCCGCCTGGGGCTCAACCAATCAGCTCTTTTTCTGCCTTTTTTACTGTTTTTGAACTGTCCGCCTTTTCATTTGATTGGTCAATACGTCTCCATAGGTTATAATGGTTCACTGTCGCTCCTATTCTGATTGGTCAATATTCCTCCATAGGATATAATGGGCCACTGTCGCTCCTATTCTGATTGGTCAATATTCCTCCATAGAATATAATGGGCCACTGTCGCTCCTATTCTGATTTGTTGCTTTCTGCCGACCAATGAGAATAGCTTAAAGACTTTGAATTACTGTATTTCACGGCAATTCTCTATATTGCAATTCCTGATGTAGCCCCGGTCTCGGCGACAAACGCGTTGTTTAGGGATTTTTTTAAATGTATTTTTTATAGAAGGTTTCAGCTTTTTTTCCCAGATAATGTTTTACACATATAAAAATTATTTTTTTTATCATACCTCCATGCCGCTTCGGCGCTGGGGAGCCGAGATTTCATTGCCCAATTGTCCATAGGGGGCTATAATGGGACAAGTAGCTCGGCTCTGATTGGCCGAGATAGCCATGCCTCCGCTGCTAACCAATCAGCTCTTTTCTGCCTTTTTACTGTATTTTGAAACTGTCCCGCCTTTGAAATTTGATTGGTCAATTTCTTCTCCATAGGGTTATAATGGGTCCCTGTCGCGCCTATTCTGATTGGCTGGTTTCGCCCACCAATGAGATTAGCTTAAGCATTTGAATTACTGGGATTTCCCCGGCAATTTCCACAATCCTTATTCCTGATGTCGCGCCGTTCTAGATTTTTGGAAAGTATTTTTTTTTAATTTTTTTTTTTTACTAAATAAGGTTTGAGCTCTTTTTCAGAGAATGTTTTCCGCCTTTATAAAAGCGATTTTTTTGGAATCATACTCCATGTCTCACGGCGCTGAGCCGAGATTTCTCTTGAGATCTTCTATATGTTTCCTCGCATGTTCCGTTCTCGCTTCACTTTGCCTCCGCCGGATCATTTAGACCAGAATCAACCAGGTCTGCCTGTCGGAGCTGGCGAGCGCTGCACTGCGCCTCACTTTTGGGCTGAGCCCCGATCGTACATGCTCGGAGTTTTCGAGCGCGCCGCGGTTCCCCCCCCCGGAAGCCTACACCGCGCCATTCCAGCCCTTTCATGCGGGGCGCAGCTGAAAGTGGTGAACGCTGCGCCTAACACTGCATCCCTGCGTCCGACAGCGGGATTCGGGCCGCAGTTTACTCCTAAAAACAGGCGAAAAGCCCGTTCATACATGTCGCCATAAGTCTTCTGTCACCCTATGCAAATATAGATTTGTCTCCTCATAAACACTAATATAATATTAACCATTGATAAGTCAAATACTGTATATGTTATCTTTGAGGCAAGGATCAATGCTTTTGCCCTTAAACACAGTGATAGCCACATGTTATCAGGACAGCCATTCCAGCTCAGATTGTCCCCCAGAGGAGCAGGGGAAAACCCTGGTGGGCACCTGGGCATAGTTTCCCACTGTGAAATTGCAGCCTTAGGGCTGCTTTTCAGGGGGAAAGACAGAGAAAAAGGAAAAGAAAGCAAGAGATATGTGCAGTAATGTACAGTAGCTGTAGGGTGCCCCAAGAGTCAACTCCACTTGTGGCCCCCAAGACTCACCTCCACTGGTGGGCCCCAAGACTCACCTCCACTGGTGGGCCCCAGGACTCACCTCCACGGGTGGGCCCCATGAATCACCTCCACGGGTGGGCCCCAGGAATCACCTGCACTGGTGGGCCCCAAGAATCAACTGCACTGGTGGGCCCCAAGAATCAACTCCACGGGTGGGCCCCAAGAGTCACCTGCACTGGTGGGCCCCAAGAATAAACTTCACTGGTGGGGCCCAAGAGTCGCCTCCACTGGTGGGGCCCAAGAGTCGCCTCCACTGGTGGGGCCCAAGAGTCGCCTCCACTGGTGGGCCCCAAGCGTCACCTCCAAGAGTCAACTCCACTGGTGGGCCCCAAGAATCAACTCCACGGGTAGGCCCCAAGAGTCACCTCCACGGGTGGGACCCAAGAGTCAACTCCACGGGTGGGCCCCAAGATTCACCTCCACGGGTGGGCCCAAAGAGTCTCCTCAACGGGTGGGCCCCAAGAGTCGCCTCCACGGGTGGGCCCCAAGAGTCACCTCCACGGGTGGGCCCCAAGAGTCACCTCCACGGGTGGGCCCCAAGAGTCGCCTCCCCGGGTGGGCCCCAAGAGTCGCCTCCACTGGTGGGCCCCAAGAATCAACTGCAATGCTGGGTCCCAAGAGTCAACTACTGGTGGACCCTAAGAATCAACTTCACTGGTGGGCCCCAAGAGTCACCTCCACGGGTGGGCCCCAAGACTCAACTGCACTGGTGGACCCGAAGAATCAACTTCACGGGTGGGCCCCAAGAGTCACCTCCACGGGTGGGCCCCAAGAGTCACCTCCACGGGTGGGCCCCCAAGGTCACCTCCCTGGTGGGCCCCAAGAAATCAACTGCCCCGCTGGGCCCCAAGAATCAAATCCTCTGGTGGGCCCCAAGAATCAACTCTACTGCTCGGCTTCAAAAATCAACACCGACCAAGGAAAAAAAATTAAAACGGCAAAATTGCAGATTTTTTTTGTCATTTTGCATCCCCAAAAAATTGGAATAAAATGTATTAAGGCTTCCTTTCTCCATCTGGGAAAGTTACTTTCCCAAAATGAAATCAATAAAAACTACATTTCAACTCACAAAAAAAACAGCCCACGCTCAGGTCCAAAGATGGAAAAACATTAAAGGAGTTGTCTCATTACGAGCTTTCAGCCTGTCAGTGAGCCTGGTAAGTTGAACTGAGGGGCGTGTTTCTTGGTCTGTCTCTTCTGCTCCCTCTCCCCCCCTCCCATCAGCACACAGGCAGCTACGTAACTTCTATCCGGGGGGGGGGGAGGGGGTTTGCTCTCAGAGTTCACCCTGTGTGTGCCTGCCTAGGTCTGTTGCAGGAGAGGGCTGATCTATCAGTGTAGAGGAAAAGTGGAAGTGGTGTGCTAATAGAGCAGAGAGGTTTCATGTGTTCCTATATCCCCTGCTTGGCTTACAAGTCTCCACATCTCCAGCAACAACAAGGGCAAATGTTACTATACTCAGGATGTCCCCACTAATACAGGAGAGATAAAGTATTCACATGCTGATCTGTTAGTATTAGTATAGTCACAGTTCCAAAGACACATCATGATTATAGTAACAGACAGGGTCACTGCTGTCACATCTATCTGTGTAGAGAGCAGGAGGAAGCAGGGAACACAGGGTTAATCCAGGCAGCTCGGACACAGACGCCAGAGTCCCCCCCCCCCTCCCTGCACTACAGAAGCATTTGTGCTGGAGGGGCTCTCTGCTCCGGGCCTGTCTTTTAAAGACTGAGGAGTCATAAAGACCTGAAAAGCCAGTAAGATAAGGTCAACAGGTCGGCTACTTTATAGAGATTTGAGGAGGCTGATTAGTACTTCTAACAGGGCTAGCTCAAAATCAGTAGGACATTTGTAATGAACATAAAATTGCAAAACTGCTTGTTTTTTAAAGATCTTTTAATTAAAACCCAATCATTATGCGAGACAACCCCTTTAAGGTTGTTGGTCACAGAAAATGGCAATTCAGCGAAAATGTAAAAAAATAGAAAAAGTTTTTTTTGTTTTTTTTTAAAGTACTGAAACATAATAAAACCTCTGCAAGTTTGGTATCGCCAGAATCATATCGACCTACAGAATACAGGTAAATCATTTATGCCAAAGAGTGAACTCCATAGATTTGAAACCCTCATAAAAATGGCGTAATTACGTTTTTTTCAAGTTCCACCCCAAATAGAATTCTTTAGGGGCCTCCGAGTATGTTAGGGTCAATGGCACCTTTAAAAAGCACATCTTATTCCACCAAAAAATAAGCCCTTAAAGGTCTATGTAGATGGAAAAAGTTATGGCTTATGGGGGAGGGGGGTTTTTGTTTTTTT